>APFE030322308.1:27858-49279 GCA_000404065.3 Pinus taeda
AAAAAAACTGATAGATTTTTTTAGAGGTATATCTTCATTTGTTGTTGGATTCATAGAAGCTTTGAGGGATTCGAACCATGTCTAAGGGGAAGGGATCCAAAAAATTTTAGTGGTTCGATTCAACTAAGGGTTATGGTTTCATAACCCTTGATGATGGCAGTGAGGCCCTGTTTGTGCATTAGACTTCAATTCATTCCAATGGGTTTCGATCGCTGGCCGAGGGAGAGGCTGTTGAGGACACGGTTGAGCATGAGAATGGAAGAAGAACCAAGGCCCTAGATGTTACAGGGCCTAATGGAGCCTTTGTCTAGGGTAACAGTGGAGGAGGCAACGGTGGAGGCTGAGGAGGCGGTAGAGGCGTCGGTCTTTGTGTTAAGTGCAGTAAAGAGGTTGCCATGGCCAGCCGCAGAGCCATTTTTTTGGCAAAGTATTCGGTTAATACCGTGAGGAGGGGTTATTGGGGTAACAAGATTGGGAAACCCCACACTGTACCTATCAAGGTCACAGGTAAATGTGGCTCCAGAACAGTCAGAATGGTGCCCACCCTTAGAGATGTCGGGATTGTGGCTGCACACATGGCTATGAAGGTTCTGCAGTTTGCTGGAGTTGAAGATGTATTCACCTCCTCGTGAGTGTTGACCAAAACTCTCAGAAATTCTGTCAAGGCCGTCAAGACGCTGGAGGAGTACCCACAGACTATAATTCTTAATGGAGACATTGAAGCAACACGGTCCTGCATGACCAAGAGGACAAAAGGACCCCCTTCCTTGGTAACTTCTAATCGCTTTCAAATTTTTATTAAAACCCCTTCGGGGAAGTTTTCCTTGATTTGGGTCCTCGTAACAGACTATGTTATGAAGCTGAAGAATATCATCGCCAAACAAATTGGCTACCTAGTTGGACTACAACATCTGTTGTATGGGGGTAGAACCCTATAGGATCTCAGATCCATTTTGGATTACAACATTATGTCAGAATCTACTATGACACTCAACTTGAGGCTACGAGGTGGCGCAACAACTTTTAGTTCAACAAAACAAATAGAAGGAGGCAGTGGGACAAGCACAAAAACAAAAAACAACACAGATCCACAACAGAAGCACAAAAATGGAGGAATATCCTTCAAGAACATCTTACAAGGGGGAAAAACTCCTACAATGGTCCCAAAGCAAGCTGGAATAGAACCCAGTCCATACATTGTGGAGCAGCTAAATTATATCCCAGAACTAAATATATATATATTATAAATTGATGAGTCATGTAATAATTTTGAATCACATGCCATCATTTGTTGATTCAACTATTTCTAGCCAAAACCTTTTGAAATTTTCCATTGGATATTCAAAACCTGGACTCTACACTATGAGATCCACCTCTGTTCCAAGGGGTTTTTCATTGTCAAATTCCATTCAACAGAGGTAAGAGACATTGTGCTATAGGAGGGACCCTGGTTTTGGGGATCTACGGGCCTCTTCATCACACCATGGTTTCTGTAATTTGATGCCAATACTATGGTTGTTTCTAGGATGCCAGTTTGGGTCTGTCTGCACAACCTCCCATTGTACTTTTGGGACCATCAGGTCCTTGCCGGTATATGCAACACCATTGGCAAATATATTAAAATGGACACACAAAGAGTGGAGGAAAGAATTTTTATATTCGCACGCATTTGTGTGGAAGTAGATCTTAGTAAAGGCTTACTAGACCGCATATAGTTGAAGCATAAACAACAAAGCTGGACACGTACACTAGACTATGAAAACACAAAATTTATGTGCAGAATATGCCGACAAACAGGACATCTACAAAATACATGTCCTAAAGACAAAAAGGACATCCAAAGAAAGAAGAAAACAAGGAAGCAACACAAGGGTTGGCAATTTCCCCCACCAGATCCTGAAGAGGAGGAGGAGTTTGATGTGGAAGAGCCCATACCAAATGAGAACAATCAAACAGACAAAGAAGCAGAAATCCAGGAGACATCTCCATAAGGACCTATGGAATCACAACTGAAAAAGATGCCAGATACAATGGAGAACAGTGTAACCAAAAGACTACACACATTAGACACCTCTGATTATGACGAGGAAAATCCCCGACCAGGCGCTGAAAATCCACTTCAACTTGTATCCATGATGCTGTCTCAAGGGGAGTGGCGTAAGGTCGAGAAGAAAAAGGGGAGGAAAACATGATTTTCTCCCCATATGTACATTAAAATTTTTATCGAACCTTTGATCTGAGGTCATTTGACTTGCAGATGAAATGTGACTCAGCATATACAAAATGTAATTTTGTTTTCATTAATAAAATTACGACTTTTCTTACGAGAAAAAAACATCTGATAGCTTTTCCATATACACGAGATAAAATTAAAGGATCATCTCATGTGTAGATGCCCCCATTTATTAAGAGATTCAAGGGATGTTCTATTACCTTTATCAAAATTTGGATGGGTCGTTATCATGGTTGACTGCAATTTGACTGCAAAAACTTATAACAATTTTTCTCTCTCCTTTCACTGAGTTTGACTAGTGAAGACTGAGCTATTTTGAGGATGATTTATTTCTAATTTGACCAACATTGACTTTTTGGTAAGGGCTAAAGTTTGGCTGCATAAATTGACAGGGTTGTTTTGACTTTGAATTGGGCAAGTCAATTTGATTTTTGTACTCTTTTTCTACTGAACTTTTCATATAATAATAAGAAGAATTGATCAAAGGGTTTTCCCAACATTGTAGTTTTTCCCTGGCATTTGCCAAATCTGGTGTCCTCTTGTCTTGGCTTGTCTTCTGCATATTATTTTTATGTTCTATCTATTTTTACTGTTAATGTGATTAATGGTTAATGTGATTGCTACTGAAGATATAAATTGAAATTGTTATTTGGCTGCTTAAGGAACATTGGAGTAATTGTGCTAAGCATAAAACATACCATTGTTAACTAAAATTAACAGATTGTCATCACAACATACCATTTTTAACTACGATTCTTGTCACATTGATCGTTTTCCATCTAAGGTTTACAAATATATATGCAATTCATGTATGTATCATTGGTTTGATCACATCTTGCCTTAATCATCTATGACACTAGATGTAGGAAGAGGTTCCTTTAGCTACCACATTTATCTGGATATGTATGATCCATGTGTATATGATATTATGTCCAATGTGTACTATTTTTATTGTGTTCACTTAAACACTTTGTTCTAACTCTTGATGCTTTGGTTGTAAGTTTTAATATGAGTCGTTCCATGGTGTTTCATAATTTTGCTCATAGAAGTGTGTCATCTTGATGGTTGGGTATATTCTTGGTGATTTGAGTAGGTGCTATACATTGATCTTATTGTACCCCTTATTTCCTTTAGTCAAAATTTATCCTATGTATCTCTTCACAACACATGTGAAGGCCTTCTAAGCTATAACTAACTTCTAATAAGGTATTTTTAAACTCTAAGTAAACTTCCTCAAAAATAATGATCTATCTATAACTATTTAATTTTATTAATAACATTATTTACAAATTTAAACATATTTTTCACCTCTTTAAAAATTGATAAATATTTCCCTTATGTATAAAACTAACCCATTTTCCCTCCTTATTTAAACATACTTATTCCTCGTATAATTTTTATTTCTAAGCCTCATATAATTTTTATTGATGCCTTTATTGAACTAACATTATCACTTATCTTCAAACTTGTACGTGAGATGACCTCCTTACCTCCTTTTGCTCAAATAAAAATAAAACTTAATGAAAAACTAAGGGACCGTAGCAATTGCTTTAGAAGATTTTAAAACCAATTAAAAATTAATTTGGCCGCTAACCTGAAATCTAAATGGACCTATTAAAATTTATTTTCCCATCACTATTCTCTTTTGCTAGGTTTGAGACATGGCTATTCTTCTTTGCCAGGTTTGGGACTGAGTTCGCTCTTTCTCTGCTCATAATATTTATCATTTCGCAACAGATACCCTGCTATGATATTCAATTATTCGCTGCCCTAGATTAGACTAGATTTTTAAAGTGTACTTATTATATCAGATCTGGGTTACTGATTTGGATTTGGAGGTTTCACTGCAATTCGAAGCAGAAAACATGTCATCCACATATGAAGATAAATCCGAGAACCTCGAGGTGTATGGATACCTTTGAAAGGTATTTTTCTGATCTCATTTCTATGATTTTTATTGTTAAAATTTCGAAGGATTTAAACTTGTATACCAAATTATGGAGAAGAAGGCGGGTTAGGATCGACAAGGGTTTATAAATTCAATAATATTTTTTTTCGTGATTAGCAAGACCGGGCACTCTTGTGGAATTATGATCTTAATTTTTTTTGGGAAATTCAATGGTGATGTGGATTGATTAAGAGGCTACAGTTGCTTCAGAAGTTCTCCTATAATTGTGTTGCTTCTTGTGATATATGGATCTGCTTATGCTGGTATTTACTATGTTCCTTGCTCTGCTACCATTTAAAAAATCTTTGAAAATGTTGCACTATTGTAGTGAACAATTCTGAAACTAAATTGTAACACCAAGACACATAATTTCTAATTGCAGCAGAATAAAACATACTTAAATAATAATCACACAATCACGAAACACAATATTTCTAGGGAACTCAACTAGGAAAACCCTCTCCTTGATTGAGAATTTTATTGATAGAGAATGAGCAATGGACTTCTTGTTATACAACTTTGTTTCACTAGAAACCAATCTAGTTTTCTTTGCTTTTCCTAAGCTTGAAACACCTGAAAGAGACTTCATCTACTTCCCTCAATCCATGCGCATAGGCTGCTCCTATTTAACTAGGAATATTGTTGAGTTTCCATGATATTAGGTCTAGGATAGAATCTTAGAATCTCCATGAGGGCTGACACCTATCACTACTGCAAGTCGCTTTTGCTTTAATGAACACAGGCTAATACAATCTGCTCTTCTAGGTTGGCCAATCCTTGAGCTCTAATCTGCCTTCTAGTAGCCTCTTTTGTCCATCAAAGAGCTACACATAGGCTCCCCAAACTTCAGTGGTCAAACTCTTTTCATGACTGCTAGTCATGGACTACTTTGGGTAGCCAACAAACTGCCCTCCATTAGTCCAATGGCATCCAATCCAATAACTGCAAGATCTACTCCTAGGAAGGAATTTCAACCATCAAGAAAATTCCTCCAAATGGCTCCCACAAGCTTCTAGTCAAACTGATTCAAAACCAATCCAATAACAAGGATCCAACACCTATAAGAATGTACCAAAGTACATACCTTTGCTGACTATTTAAGTGTCTATTTCTCTTCTGTTAACTTTGGCCTAGTTAGGGCTGTTGAAGAATCTAGGGAAAATGTAGTTTATGTGATTCTTCTTAGCATGATAACTATTTTTGAGGCATTTTATCTTTAGATTATTAGCACAATCGTTTCTTGATATCGTTAGTGTGTGTATTTCTTACTTCCTCAAATAGCTACCAAAACAAAGAGACAAGAACACATGATGTTGGTTTTCTGCCAGGGCCAAAACTTCTCCTCTTGAGAGGAAAACCCTTTAATCTCTTCTTATAGATTATTTTATTGACAAATACCAAGACCCTTGAAAAAATACTTGACTCAATTATTCTTCAAGACACTTGTCACTATCTCTTACACTCTTCAACCTTCACAGTCTTCCTCCTTCGCACTGTATCACTTCAGTCCTTCTTCACACTGTTATTACATTGTCACTAGGAGAGTCTTGGTCTCCTTTTTTTTCTTTTGCAGCCCTAGACACAGTCCTCGACCTTCACTGATCTCTTCTTTTGGTCCAAGATAGCCTCTTTGTCTTCGGTCTTCTTCTGTCACCATTCAACGCATGATATAACCCTTAATTGTAGCTGCCATTGTCTTAGAACAAACTTTGATCCTTCACTTAGACGACAGACTTAGCCCGTCTTAAATTTAGGTATGTTCTATGCTTAGATCAATTTACTTCAATTTTTCATATTAGCTCAATGACACTATTCAGATTAGCAATCACATCAGCATGATAGTAAAGTGCTGATAGAACATATACATAAACAATAGAAGACAGGAGGACAGAAGATGTGGCACCAGCCAGGGACAAACCCCAATGTGGGGAAACAATGATTAGAGAGAGAGATAGAGTACAATGATTTGAAGTCAATACTTGACTTGCTAAATATGAGATCAAAGATCTTCTCTGTAATGATGACACAATGAGGTTGAAAATATGATACCAAGGACTGAAGATATACAGAAGATGATAGGCTTAGAACAACTAAACCAGTTACCCAAAAACACTGATGCTTTTCTTCAATAAGATTTTCCTTCCTTCGCTGCTTCACTAATCATGACAAGTCTGCTAATCTGGGACCTCTCATATGCAACAAGGGCTGATATATTTCATGGCAAACCTGGTCACTGGTTAGGGCACAAAATCAATGTGCTACAACAACCTAAACACACCCCACAATCCACTTATTGACTGCAGCTAGCTTTCATACAATCCATCCAACCACACGCTGCCTTATAAGGATGCTATCTTTTTGAACGCAATACTTAAAGACCTCCAACTACTGGCTATGGCCTACGGCCTAGTCCAACAGTGGACTGAAGCTTAGGTCCCTTCAAACAAGTGATTCAAATAGTTCTTACACAGTAGCCCCTAGCTCCTCCTTTGTCCAGATTCTCCTACCCAGCATACCGAGTTCAAGAACAACTTGATCATGCCCAAAACAGTCCATGCTATGACGTACAACAATGTGACCCTTCATGCTGATGGGATATTTCCTTTTTGCTGTAGCTAGGTTCACTTTTCTTGCTGCATCTAAGGGTCTATTTCATGTTGTGATAATGGCTCATCTAACTACAAATTTAGGCCTTCACATGCTGTTGGTTAGGGCCTCTTAAACTGCGGCTAAGATCGCCTCCTTCAGGACAGCGGCTAGGGAAGCATTAGTCCTTCCTTGACAATAGATTAGGGTACAATTGAACAACAACTTGAACTTCTTGTTTGGACTGCTACTAGGGCATCTTATTACAACGACTAGACTTCCTCCTTGAGTTGCGAATATAACTCCCTCTTGACAACGTTTTGATCTCTCCTTACCTGCAAAAAGATCTCCTCATAAGACTGTGGCTAGGGCTCTTTAGTTCTGTGTCTAGGGATCCCTTAGAAGACCCTTTCTTCACTGCATCTAGGGATTCTCCCTCTTGATCTCTCTAGCCACTAAACCCAAATGAGTGTAGAGAGATCTTAGGAGAAGTGTGTGTACAAAATGACTTGAAGTCCTCTTCTATTTATAATAAATTGTTGATGATAAGTTGGGGTAATTTGGTTGCTGGCTAACCTTGACAAATTGTCAAATAACATAAATAAATTCATATCTCCATGAATACATGTCGGAATCAGAAGATATTTAGATCAATCCTACACTTCTCGATGAGAGGAATCCAAGAAAAATTATTAGCTACCATAGATAAGAAGACCCACATGGAGTTTGGCCCTAGTTGCCAATTTTAACACTCCCTCTCAACTAGGGAGAACTCCATCTGCTAATCCATCTGTTAGTTCGTAATCTCTACCATTAATGTAATGCCCTACATTGCTATGCTTTGCTGAACTATGAAGAAGAAGAAGTGATATAGAATGTATCATACCATTCTCTACTGGCCCAAAGTTAGTCCCATAAAAGAGTGTCTCATACCACTCTTACTGATCCGAAATTAGTTCCAATTGATCCTAGCTCAATATCATCCTAGCATAGGGAGTACGGTAGTACACGATGCGTCCATCACTAGTACTATGGTCCCTATCCTCATTTCCTTGCTCATTGGCCAGATGAGAGGTACTTCCCACGAGTCCCAAACTGCATGGGTAGGATGTCCCAGTAGGAGAAGGATGAACCACTCATCCTGCCTACATGTTGCCAGGGGTATCCTATGGGAAGGCTGAACCACTCATCCTACCTACATGTCACTAGGGGTATCTGAGGGGAAGGCTGAACCACTCATCCTACCTACATGTCGCTAGGGGTATCTGAGGGGAAGGCTGAACCACTCACCTTGTACACAAAAAATCACTAGGGGAAGGTTGAACCACTCAACTTGTGATTGTGTCTCAGTAGGAGAAGGATGAACCACTCATCCTGCCTACATAGCAAACCACTAGGGGAAGGTTGAACCACTCACCCTATGGTTTCTAATCGCTCCAAGAAGTACCCCAAGTCATTGAAGCTCCCAGAGTTCAATATCCATATCATACAGGATCCTCAGGAGAGGGTCTCTCCATGACTCCTCGTCATTCTCGAAAAGTCAAGAATTTGACCTTTCGCAGGGGATTCATCTGAATATCAGTGACCTGCACATCAGTCCCAATGTGATGGAGCCTTATTTCTCCTCATTGTACCATATCCCAGATAAAGTGGTACCTAATGTCTATGTGCTGGGAGCGATCATGAAACATGAGATTCTATGATAATCAGATCCCATGCTGGTTGTCATAGAGGATCATGGTGGTATCCAGCACGTGTCCAAATAGCTCACTGAAGAGCTTCCCTAACCAGACAACTTCACCTGAGACCATACTCGCAACTATGAATTTGTTAAAATTGGAAACCAGGGCCAAACTCCATTTGGCTCATCTTATTTATGGTAGTTGATGTTTTTATTGGATCTCTCTCATCAAGAGGTGCAGGATTGATCTAAAGATCATCTGATTCCGATAAGTATTCATGAAGATATGAATTTAGTTGTGTTATGGGACAATTCGTCAAGGTTGACCAACAACCAAATAACCCCCACATGTGCTCAACGTTTTAATATAAAAGGAGGTGACTTGATAGTCATTAGAACACACTTCACTCTTTATTTCTCTCCACTTTTTTTGGGTTTTAGTGGAAGAGAAGTCTAAGAGGAGGAAGTCCTAGACGCAATAGGGAAGGAGCCTAAGCTTGAAGTCTAAACGCAGTCCTAGAAGATGCCCTAGCAGGAAACACACAAGACGAAAAGGAACTCATTGGAGGCAAGGGAAGCTCTGTCTTAGTTGCAACAAAGGAGAACTGAACAATGTGGTAATAGAGGTCTATTTCATGGGTCTTTTGGAGGGTCGAGTTTTCTGTAAGGGAGGCTAAGGTAGCTCCCTAAAGGGACGAGATAAGGGAAGGTTGCTTCAGCCCACGTAGAGGTGTTCTTGGGTGCTAAAATCATTGGTGAAGGGTAGTGTAGGCTGTTGTGGGTAGGCCGAAAGCCCTACGAGCTGTTTGGAGGGAAACATAGGGTGTATTAAAGGCTGTCTATGCCCAAAAAAATAGTGAAGGGAGCCACCACTTCTCCTTGGGTAGGCTGCGGGCCTTAACACCAAATCAGGGCATGCATAGGAATGTCCAAGGGTATTAAAGTTATCATATCAGCAGTGTGGAGGTAGAGGATACTTGTGGAGGAAGCCACAATTGTTTAAGGGAATGTGTGGGTATGTTTTAGGGCTGACTTGGGCCACAGTGGTGCCCTAACCAGAACACAATCATAACAACATTGGTACTTGGTGCAACAATGGTAAATTTGTGTAGCAATGGTACATAGGAGCAACAATGGTACTTGGTGTAGCATTGGTACAACAATGGAAGCAACAATGAGTACATGTTGTACTGTGCAACATAGTGCACATAGGAGAAACAATACATGGCACGATGTACAATGTAGCATAGTGCACACAATAGTAGTGATAATGCAACATGGTGTAGATTAGTATTGCTGGACATTGGTGCAACAATGGGACAACATGGTAATGATGGACATATAATACCAACAAGAAAGTATTGTAGCACTTGGATGATGAGGTATTGCAACATGCATTTGGGTGCAACATAATGCAACGAAGAGCTCAATATAGTGCAACAGTACGGTGATGGGTACAGTCATGATTAATGAAGCATGATGAGATGTAGCATAGTGATGACAGGGGCATCATGGTGCAGCATAGTCAGGTGCAACATGATGATGAGGTGCAACACAATGATAGGTGATGGAGTCACCTTGGAGAATTAGTTGAAGCAGCATGTCTTGAACCGAGTTCGGCTACCTCATGTATCATCTTCTTAGAGATGATCTATGCTCTTATTTAGATAAGTCAAAATGTTGACTTCTGTTGCATATGTACTATCTCTCTCTCTCTCTACTGAACTATTGAATAATTTATAAGAACAATTGATCAAGGGTTTGCCGACATTGGGGTTTGTCCCTGGCTAGCGCCACATCTTGTGTCCTCTTGTCTTGGCTTCTACTATTTATGTTTATGTTCTATCTTCAATTTACTATTATGCTGATGTGATTTCTAATTTGGAAAATATATTGAGCTAACTGTGAAAATTGAAATAAATTTCTCTAAGCATAAAACATACCCAAAACTTAACAGAATCCAGCCTTAGCGGTGCTCAAAACAACCCACTTCTGCTTCCTTCTCATCCAGGATATCAAAGTAGAACCCAAAGAGAAACAACACTCAGAAATGCTTTTGCGATCCTCCACACTGCTTTCCTAATAAACATCAGAATAACAATGCAGTCTGGCAACTCTTGTAGTGTATCTCAGTCCATGAGTGATTGTGCCCTGAAGATATCTCAGAAGATTCTTGGCACCAATCCAATGTGAGTGATGAGTCTCAGCCATATGTTGGCTCAACATGCTAACCTTAAAACATATATCCAGACGAGATTTCACCAAGAACATCAATCCTACTATGAGTTGATGAAACTCAAAGGCATTTCCCGAATCAGGTCCGGCAACATTACCGCATAACTTCTTAAAGTTAGGCTCCATCGGGGTAGTCACAGGCTTGCAGGCCACCATTCGAAATTCAAAATCCAACTCCCTCTTACTTTTTTAAATGAGAGGGCCTGTACCTGTTAGAAAGAGGCACTCCACATAAAGTACCAGAATGAGAGATCTATCATCCACAACCTTAAAGCAATAGTTTGGATCATCTTCACTCCTAGTGAATCTCAGCTTCATCAGATAGTTATCAATCCTCTCATTCCAAGCCCAGGGTGCTTGCTTCAAACTATAGAGAGTTTTCTTCAACTTGCATACATGAGATTCCCGATTCCTGATCATACTTGAATCCCTTGGGTTGTTCCACATTTGTGGTCTTGCTATTACATGAGGGGAATGGTCCCCTTGTAATATTTCCTTCAATACATCTCAGACATGTACCTTCATGCTCTACTTTGAATTCAGGCATCCCTGTCACCATCTGTCTCATATCGGGTAGGGCCTTACAATGAAGATGGGTAGACCTTCGGTGACATTGAAGAGATGTGGCACATGACATGGTCCCCAATGGACTCACTGCAACTTGATACAAAGTGCTAACCCTGAACCCAAGAGTAAAAACATTTTTAAAATTCCTTTTCCAAACACGTACCTTTCCATCGATGAATGCCACCTTCTAACATTTGTCTTCCATTGCTGAAATGGACACCATGTTCTTCTTGAGATTAGGTACATATAGAACTTTATGTAAATGAATTGTGTTCCCCTGATTTAATTCAAGGGTAACATTCCCTACACCCTTTACGGTATAGGGTGTAACATTCCCTACACCCTTTTAGAATGGATCCACAAGCCTGCGACAACCTTGTTTGAGGAAAGTCCACCCATAAACAAGTCCAAATCACTCCAGACCTTGACACCTGCTCCTCGACACTCCTGGATTGCAATTCGGTTACCAAAACAACCCTAACGGGCCCTCAAATCCTCGCTAGTTTCCCTCCTTTTCCTATGGCCAATACAGAATAGGTCTCCTTCCTTCAATGAGCTCTTCTTGTGTTGTGTTTCTCACTTTGGATGAGTGAAATGACACTCCAATTACCTAATATTGATATCCAATATTAGGGCACCAACAAAACTTCATCATAGGGCTTGACAAGCTGTCATAAGGCTTATTAACATCAAGTCGACCTTGACCTTGTGCCACCATGCCCACACATAACTTTCAAAAATTCATAACTCCATTTCTACAACTTAGAATTAGATGTTTTTTGATGCATCAAATTCGTCTCAATGAGTACTATCATCCTCATCCATCACATGTCGAAATGTGTTCATGGTTTTGGCCCAAACGACAATGGGTGCAATGTGAAAATTCCTAAACTCGGAATCCCTACTACAACAACTGATTAAACTTCCCCTATTTTTTAATTACTGAATAAATTATTCACAACTTCCTACAACAAATATCGAAACTAATACACTGCAGCCTTCCCTTAATTAAATTATATGTGGAAACAAGACACTGAGAGAAAGAAAATACAACACAATGACATCATTATTTTTGGACAAATGTCCCTGGAAAAACCCAATGCGGGAAAACTGGTGCAGTAGCACTGAAGGTTTTTGTTATCAAGTAGTAGTAATTTTTGAATACAATCTCTGGATGCCTTCCCGACAATCTAGTTGCAGAGAATATCACTGAGAGAGAGAATAGTGAGATTACCTCACACTATACTAGAAATCCTGGCTGATTCAACCCTTGAATGAACAAACCCTGGTTGCCTCTGGGTTAGCCCAATTTCACACTATCTAGGGACTACGTCACTCTCCCTAGCTAATCAATTTGCCTCTAAGATTCAAATTTTTTCTCTCCTGGACTCACACCTCGGCTTCCAGTTTCTGAAATTGAACTCTCCAACAAATTTATGGATTCCCTCTAGGCTTCTGTGTTGCCTCTGTGTGGTCTTGCTTGGCCCTACATCAGCCTCACTAGCTTTGCGCCGCCTCTGCTGTATCTTTCTTTGCATTCTCTGCCGAGTATTCTCCGACCAGGAAAGATTTCCATTCGGATAATATCCCTGCCCCTCACTACAAAAAGCTCACTTTGAATTTCTCTTCAACAAATTCTCTACTTTAGAAATTCGATCTTTTGAACTCTACTCAATGTGTTCTCCAAGCGCCCATCAAGCCTCCTCTTATAATCCTCTCGTTGATCAGTCAATGACCCAGATTAGATTATAATTAATGGCTAGGATCATATTGACTTGATCTCCACCTTATTCTAGAAGCTTCACCCATAGTTTAGATTAATACCCATTAATTATTTTAATTTCTTAAGTTTATACTTAGGGACCCATTAAAAATAATTAATTATTTTAATAAAACTATCTTCGGGTGGAATTTCCCAAAACAATTTCTGTGTATTGGAAAATGCATGTGTCTAAGCCCCTCATTGCAAATTTTGAGACTTAGAGCACATTTGATGCTACCAAAAATCAACACTCCCTCTTTGCAAGGAATGTACTCTAGCAATGCACCCTGCTGGAGCATCACCCTGTTCCGTAACATCTCCTTCTGAGCTGCTGATGTCTAACATCCTGTCCACCAACTACTGTGCAAATGCTGCATTTGTACTATTGCTGACCCTGCCGCTACCAACATTGCATCCGTACTGCAACTCCCTTTGAAATTCTACATCTGTGCTGCTATTGGCCTTGCCACTACATCCTTCTCCAACTGCTGCTGCTATTGCATCAAAAATGGAAAAGCATCCCAAATACTGAACTAACTATGTGCAGTATGATGCATCTCATTGTTGGATTCTGACTGCTACTAGTCTGGAGGATGATGAATCTCATTCATTGCAAGACCACTATTCATATCCTACAGTGATGTCTTTATTTCATGGCATCCTCAATTCCTTGTGCACTAACAGGATCCAGAGGTCTTCGTCATGCCCCACATTGACGGGTGTGCAATCCAACACAAATGCTAATGTACCTGATAAAACATCAAATAAAATAGGATTAATTATTGGAATAATTAACTCAAAAACATATTATGCTTCAAAAGAGAAAAACAACCATGTAATGCTCAAGGTAAAATTTAGTTAATGAGCAAGGAACATTCCGCGTATAAGTGCCTTGTCATTATTCATTCTGGAATAGATAATCCACTATATATCCACTTTCTATCATGTCAGGGTTCTAATGTTGGGAAAGTTTCAA
Source organism: Pinus taeda (assembly GCA_000404065.3). Classification (NCBI taxonomy): domain Eukaryota; kingdom Viridiplantae; phylum Streptophyta; class Pinopsida; order Pinales; family Pinaceae; genus Pinus; species Pinus taeda. The sequence goes on from APFE030322308.1 coordinate 41,847, forward strand.
AATAGGATGCTGTCATATTTACCATAGGAGGTCATAATATAGTGGTTCTCAGTGCCTTAGATGTTGCTATGCTTAGACAAGATATAGTGTCCTCATATTGTTGTAACTAATGCGCATAATAGAATTGGGAAAAGCACTCAAGATGTTGATTTCATCTCATCAATGAAGCACCTCTTTGCTGCTAAAACCACCTCTTCACAATGCCCTTTTGTTGGTATCTTTTTTGTAGTGTCTTTCATGGCAACATCCTCCAATAGCTATTGAAAACGCTGACATATGTCCTGAAAAGTGCACTGTCTGGCTATTTAGGGTTAGATCTCTTTACTTGAAACCTTTGACTCATGCGATATTCATACCATTGAATATCTTAGGCCATTGAAATTGTCTGCAGTAAAATTGGTTCCCAGGACATAGTTCCATCAAGTATTACATCATGACCTTTTTAAGGTGGTGACCAAAAGAGATGTTGTTGCACTCGTGGACACTTATGCGCTAGTTTAGAAGTTTCCAACAAATCATCATGCCCCTAAGAATTCAAAGCTTGATAGAAAACATATTTCTTCTTGAATGCATCTGCCTCTATTACCATTTCATTTCTTGACCATAATAGCCTTTAAGAATATCTTTGACTACTATACTTTTTCCAAAACCCATTCCACCCCTAGTGAGAAGAAGCACAAATATTCTCACTATGGGCATCCACCAACACTACTACATTCATCTTAATAGTAATCCTTTAATGATTCACAATGGATTTCATTATGTCCAACATAGTAGAAAATCACATATATGTTGAGTCTTTATAGCCAATTTAAAACGTTGTTTTTTTTAACAATATTGAACTAGTTCTAGAAAGCAGCTTTTAGAATGCTTGATAACCATAATCCCCCAATCTTGATTATTTGGAATGCTACTTAACATTCTAAAATCTCGTTGACCATAAAAGCTTAACAGAAATAATGCATATTTTCATAAAGGATTTTACCCAGTGATAGAAAACATGACAGACCAGAGCTTCTGTGAATTGCAGTTACCATGTAGAACCTGGTCAATAATATATTTAGAAGGCTCCCAATGAAATGCAAAGTAGTTAAGAATAAAATTGTCTAACTCATGTAGAAGTTGAGCATAAAGCAGTTGGATCTCTTCCTTAGTACAAATACTGGAAAGATATGCATAGAGGACATCTTGAGTCTTGGCAGAACTACTCTTATCTCCCCTCAAATACTCATAGAGGTTGCATTTTCTTTTCTCAGAAAAGTAATCCCTTGCAATATTGAGCATGCATTCCTCATTAGTGGGGGCAATGGAGAGGCTAATGATCTGACTATAGGAATGCCTCATTTATGTTCCCGATATTACAACAAAGCTTTGTCTCTTACTCATGAACATAAGATATAAATCCCTGATTTTCTCAAAGGAATATGGCAAGGATCTCATATCCACTGCCCTAGGAGGAGAGAAGGAGGGATATATCATCATGCAGTAACTTGCTAACAACCTGAAAGATCCTACTTCTCAGAGTATTGAGTTAGTCTCAATCTAAATCTCTCCAAATACCCATCTTGAATATCAAGATGATTGTTAATTCTTGCACATGATATGTGATCAAATATAGTTACTATTGTAGGTATTGCATGATCAGATTCAACAACACACTCTACTCCATCTCTGGGAACTAAAAGCCCTATATAAGCCATGTTTCCACCCAAGGTTACCCAAGGAGTACCTCTTGTTTATTTCCATATATTTTATCAACGATGCAATAAAAGACTATTCGCATAGACGACAAGCTCGACCATTCAGTGGCTGCTATAACGCCGTGAATTTTTGCTCAAAGTTTTTTTGGTGTAGCTGTTGTCTTTGCAGTAGTATGAACATGAACTCTATAAATACATACTATTTTCCCAAGGGTAATTCCCTTCGAAGCTGTAGTTAGAAATTTTGCAGGAGGAAAAACTCTTTCTGATGCAACCACCGTAAATATCTTTTGTTTGTAGTAGGCCAAGTTTCATAATAATAAGAAATTTAAAGGTGACCATCTTTGCTATAGTTGGAATAGGTTCATATTTCTATTTGTGGCTTTCAGTGATCAGTTTTGGGCTCTACCATGAAACAATAGACATAATTGATGGCATAAAAAATACTTGGGTTAGTTGATGTGAGATAAATCAGATTACAAACCAATTGTTTGTATATCGTCTCATTTGTCAGCTTTAAAATAATATAGGTTGGTGATTTCAACTCAGCCTCCATCAATATTGTAATATATTTTCAACCCACCATATGGAAATTTTCCAACCAAGTTTTGGTATATATATATTTTTAATATATAACAATGCATTTCTCGAGGCACACCCTAACTTATAATTCATTTTTTAAGATAAGAATGCCATGGACAAGAACCATCAAAATCCAATGTTATTTTATACCGCAGCCAAAGGCTAAGTGATATTATGATTTTTCTATTTCTATCTTGCATGTGTACTGGAACAACATGCATTTGCACCTTAATATTGCTTGATAATCCTTTGACTCCATATCTACAGTGATTCTAGCATCATTAAAAATTTCACCCCTATCAAACAATGCATCATGAAACTTGTAAACTTGCTGCAATTAGTCCCTTTCATATATCCATGAGTTAATATATTATATAATGTACGTGGCATAATTTGGAGACAAACCCATTCTAAGCATATGATCCAAAGGTTCTCTGGTTGGCCCACATAATACTTATAAGTTATGGTCCTTTAATTTACCATATAAATATGCTAAATAGATGAACCTGTCTTTTTGAAAGTCTGGAATCCTCTTCCTTCAAGGCTTGATGAAACTGGGTAGCTCTCATACAATTCTAGAAAAATCGTCCCAGTATTGCCACAACAAAGTCTCATTGCCATTTGGCTCCAGAGCATAAAACAATTTAGCCTTTTCATCTCTACCTCCAAATATACCTTTGTCACCATTCTTAAATGTAAACAACTTGCTAAAAAAACCACATCATCCTTACGCAACATTTTGATAGTTTGAGTCACTTGATTCCTTTGAATACTCTCAGCCAGAAAACCACTTGATGAGGGGATTAGGAAGAACATTCCCATACTCATTACAATCAAAGATGTTTATGCCACATTGAATATCCAAAGCTCTTATGACAATGTCGCATATACTCGGACAACATCTGCTATGAGCTTGTAATTTTGGCATGTTCTTACATACATGATTTTTGCCATAGAATTCGAGGCATTTGTTTAAAAAGAAACCTTCTGTCCGTTACAAATGTAAATGGTTCTCTTATAGGAAAATAAATTGTTTATGACAATATTCCTATCAGTTGGGTAGTTCCCAAGGTATTTGCTTTCCTTGTCAAAGGTTAGGTCACCTATTTTAGCACTGAGGGTTGCCAATTCTTTATCTTATTGATGATGCTCATGCATATGATAGGAATCTTCTTTCTGTGCATATGTAACCATATTATAAATTTGCTTAGCTATAGAATCCAATGAGTTGTCCAGATAAGCCTTTTCACAACATTTGCTTCCATCCTTTTTATCTATTACATGGATTCCTTTGCCAGCTCCATTGCTATTTCTTAACGCTCTTATCAACTATCCTTTTTGTAGGGAATTTATTTACAAATTCCTTTGAATGGTGTTGGACAAGAGACTTAATCAAATGTTTTTCTCCCACTCTAAAGATATTTTTGGTGTTTGTGGGTGTGATTTGTCTCTAGTGAGGAAATTATAGGTCTTTCTTTTTAGCTCAATCGAGCTGCACTATGTCATCTTTTTGTTTTTCCTATATTTAATCATTTTCCTGACCTTTTGTATGTCATCCCACCTACCAGCCTTTATGTAGATGTTGGATAGAAGCACATAATAAGTAGCATTTGTGGAGTCCGGATTTATAACACGTTCTACCACACGTTCTCCAAGTTCTACATTGAAATGTATTGCATAGGAATCGAGTTATATGCTCAGGTCAACCAAACTCGTGTTATAGGTCTCTATATAAGGGATCCAGCCTGTTGTATTAATTTAGGAATACACCGTAGTTTTGTACACAATACATAGACTAGATCGAACTGTTTCTTGCATTTGATGCCATAGAGCTAAGCTTGTGTCTAGATCCTCAAGATCTATTTTCAACATAACACTTTTCAACACTTTAAGTATGCGAATTCCAAAAAAAAAAATTCAAATAGTGCTGGCCTCAGAAATTTAGATTAGAAGTTAAGCATCAAAACACTTGAGCAAAACATTGTCATGATAGAGGAATTCACCAAAATGGAGCTAGTGTGCCTGAGATCGTTCAGAAGTATATGAGTTCTGGAACAGAGATTGAATATAGATGTTAGCACTCAGGTCTACAAATTAGTGTGTATGACAAATAATTGTTGGAAGTAGCAATATTAGCATACAGGTCTGTAAACTAGTGCGGAATTATATACAGGCCAACTTCCAAAAATTAAATTGTCTTTACACAGTAGACTTCCCTGGATAAGGGGTTGATCCATACCACAGAGACCATAGAAGTGTGTGTCCAGAATTCTGAAATAGTCCATCGTGTTGGATACCTAATCCTAAATGGGTTAGTGTGGAAGCTAAAGAGACAAAGGAGTCCAAGGGACCTTGGGATGTGAATCCCAATGGTCACCACATGTACTATAAATATGTATCATTTGTGAATAAAAATATTAATGCAAGCTTTATCTTTCCTATTTGTTCTCGCTGTCCATGTCTGTTTAACATGGTATCGGAGCGGGCGATCGCTGGTCCTGCTCCAATTTGAGCCACTTGTTTTGTGGCCTCTTTGTGCATGTCAGTTCTGCATTCCTGCAGATAGAATTGTTATTATTGTGTGCATCCTTATTTCATTTCATGCTGCAAACTCTCTGTCTGATATTCCTCTGACATAACGCCTCTGTCACACCTGCGCTGCCCTGAATTCGCTCAAAATACAAAACCGTTCTAGCGCCTCTGGGGTCTGTCCATTAATGCTCTGTCCACTGCCTGCTCCTCTGTCCACTGACTGACATGGTATGCGAACGTTGAAACCCTTGATTTTTTCTTTGAAATACATATGGTATCTGCGCCTTCATTTTCGCTGTATCTGCGTTTTTCATGAATGCATATGAGAGCCCGTAATCCCAAAGCGAAGAACTTTTCTCGTTGAATGCATCTGAGATTTCTCATTGAATGCGAAGAAATTTTGGGAACCCATTCATTACATGCATTTCTGGCCATATTTCTTCTAGGTTCTCTCCTTTCAGAGTCTTGATATTCTCTAACATTGTTGCTGGGTCGATTGTCTCCCTTGTCTCTCCTGGTATCCATGGTCATTAGACCCTTAGACTTTGCAGAAACCCAAGGTTATGAAATATTGGACTGAAATCTCCGGTCGGGGGAAGATTGTATGAATGGTGTGAATGGAATAGTGAAACTTATAGTAGATGCTTAGAGGCACTTTGTGAAAGCCTACTGGGGAGACGCTGCTTACTGAGAGATTGCTCTCCGACGTTTTAAGCCAATGAATAAGTTGATATTCTTCCAATGAAAGGTCAGTTCCTAGACTCAATCAGGCAGCGTTAGACCAGGCGGAAGAGAGCTGCACTCGCTTCGAAAGGAATATAGAAACCTCCTTCTTCATCCGCGATCACTCAACCGAAGAAACAGGCACTCGATTTGGATGGGAAGAAGCCAAGATAAGCGCGGAACTCCTCCACAATTCTGTCATCCCGGTCGTCATGAATAACAAAGCCAATGCTCGCACGGCCAGGGTTTGGCCTGCATGATCCTCCGAAGTAGAGGGTGCCCCGGAACTGGTATCAACGGCCGCCTCTTTCTCCTTGCCATTGCGGTTCAGCTATATAACCGTTTGATACTGTGCACAAGCTTTCGCTTATAGACAAATGGATGTGCCTCGTTGTAGTTGTATTGTTGAATGGTGAATGCAGTATAACATTGCGTGTGGAGCAGACATGAGAATTGGGTTTTCTTGAAAAGTAATTCAAACAATTTATGCCCGGAAAATTACAGTTTGTGTGTAAGTTTTATGACCGTTGAGCTTGAGTTTGTATAGATATCAATATCAAAAGGCCAAATGCCTCGTTTGTGAGATAAAGCGCCTCCAGGTCTTCCAAGTGCTAGAAAAATGGAAACGGTTCCCTGATTGAGAAGAATACATAAGTTGAATACATTTAATATACATCTCTATGCTGTGAAAAGTTCTAAGCTCCATTTCAATAGGTGGTCTCTTCGACGACCATCGCTCACATAACAACGTTGCAAAATATTCAGAATTTTTCAGAATTTGAGAGTGGAGATACAGAGTATTTCTTCCATGCTATTCAGAAGTGCAGCCTATGATTCAACCTAGTTTTTCTGAACAGTTATTGTCTTTATATGACTCGTCCATACTTGCGCCACAAGCAGAATCAAATATTCATATTTCTAGGGGTGTTTCTACTGTTCCGATTATGAGCAATTCTGATCATTTCCCCGCTGTCGAGCAGATTCCGGCCATTTCAACAGTTCGAAGTAGAGCTACAGACTAGTGTACATTTCCAAGCCTGTCAAAGTTCCAGTTTATTACTTATTCGATTATGAAAGTAATCCAGGCGTTGATATTGATAATTGCAGGCATATGTTTGTTTTTAGGTAGAGAATCAAATTATTAGCATTGAATAGATTTGGTGTTGTCCATGGAACAATTTGAAACAACCTCTGAGTGAAGTGGTCCATAGAGAAGTTTGGAATAGACTTTGGTGGATCCTTGATCAGCATTATGAAGTGAATTTGAAGCAATTTTGAAGACATTTTTGGAAGTCATTCTTGGAGCAGTTTCTTGTAGAGATTTTGCATGATTTCCATAGCAGCTAGATGCTCTGAAGTTTGAAGTTGAGGACAGCGCTCATCTTCACATTTATATATTTTTTGCATTGGCATATCCCAGTTTAAGAGTGATGTTATGCTCCAGTTCATTCTTGAAACGAAATGTGGACTGTTGATTTACCATGTGCCCAATTGTACCAATGTTTATTGTAGCTTGACGAGAAATGTTTATTGTAGTTTTCGCGACATTGTTGCCACTTGACAAGCCCTTACAAGATCTTGTAGTAAGAGTACAATATTATTTTTCTGTTGTTGTTGCCTCAGTTGTGATCAGTTTTTAAGTGACATTGAAGAAAAATGGCTACAATTACTGAAATATTAGAGTTCTTAAAAACTCTGATACATTCCTCTAATCATGATACATTAAAAGTCAGCAAAGTTTCTCTCATAGACATTCAGGTCTTTCTACAAAATGCAAAGGAAAAGATTGATTTTTTGCAGCTTGAATCACAGCTACAGCAAGAAGAGCTACATCAAAATAGACATCATTCTGAACCTGTTTTTGTTCAGAACATTGAGACAACCACCCATGAGCAG
>APFE030322308.1:49299-74226 GCA_000404065.3 Pinus taeda
CCGGTCTTGGATATGACAAGGACTTGTCCTTTCATATTCCAGACTATGCCAAACCCATTCAGTTTCAGAGTGCTGGTTTCATTAATGACAGTTCAACTGCTCCTCATGACAGTTCAGCTCCAGCTGTTCCAGACTCTGCCCCTCTTCCACAGCAACAACAACAACAGTTCGTGAAATGCCAACACTGTGATCGAGTTGGCCATCTGAAAGATCACTGTTTTGATCTTCATCCATGTAAGCTCTGTCGTAAAACCAGTCATTCTTCACACAGATGCTTCAGAAACAAACGTCCTGCAAGAACAAAGATTCATCTAGGATGGATCGCTTCTTGGCAATGGGCATCAACAGCCAAGAAGATATTCCAAACACATGTCAGAACTTGTTCCAGAATATTGAACAGTCTTGCAGTTGAGTTTTCTCCATCTTCTCACCTTGTATCTGACAGGGGGGGAAATGATGGTCATCTACAAGCTTCAAAGCCACATCAAGCGAGCCTGAGCCACAACCTGCCACACCAGTTTCAGAGTTGTAGCCAGAGACAAAGATGCCTGAACATGCCTTCAGTTGGCGATCTAGGACACTTCCTCTAGCAGAAGACTTCAACTTCTTGCCAGTTTTGGAAGAGTTCCGGAGACAAAATTGAGAACGCTTCCTCTAGCAGAAGACTCCAGCTTCTTGCCAGTTTTGGAAGAGTTCCAGGAATTGCATTAATCATTCCAGAGTTGTTGGTCATCCTTAAAACATCACAGGTTGAGACTTCCCTTTTACAGGTTGAAGTTTTACCTTTTATATGGGGTGAGACCTCCCTTTTATGGTTGAAGGTTTCCCTCTTTAAAACAATAGGATCACTTCCTCTAGCAGAAAACTTCAGTTTCTTGCCAGGTTTGGAAGAGTTCCGGGAACTGCACTAAGCGTTCCAGTGTTGGTGGCCATCCTTAAACCACCGCCCTATTATACCAACATTTCAGAGAGCACATTCAGCCTAGTGCTGCCATGTATTTTTGCACATTTTGTATTACAGCTCTTTTCTTGGACTCATACATAACCCTTCAGATTAAGGGGGGGAATGTTGGACACCAAATCCTAAATGGGTTAGTGTGGAAGCTAAAGAGACAAAGGAATCCAAGGGACCTTGGGATGTGAATCCCAACGGTCACCACATGTACTATAAATATGTATCATTTGTGAATAAAAATAGTAATGCAAGCTTTATCTTTCCTATTTGTTCTCGCTGTCCATGTCTGTTTAACACATCGAGTAAACCAGATCGAACCAAAGAAAAAAAAAAACCCAAAACAGTCATTAACACTTCAGCCTATCCACTTCAGAATTGCATTGAAATTTCAAAATTAATGAATATCTATGTCAATAAGGGATATAGAGATTGAATACTTGATATAGCTGCTTCACGTGTAGTGTCGTCTTTCAAGGGCACCGGTAGCTCGATCTCCAGGATGATTACTTGGCCGCAGAGACTTTTCATAATTACTTTCACTCCTGCTTGGGCTTCTCCTCAACTTGGCTCTGATACCATGTTAAATTTAGGATCACATGTTCTTTACTGAAGATATAAGCTTCAATATCTCACTAGCCCAATTATTAACTCATTAGCTAAGAGATCCCGGTAGTATCTTAAAAGAAGATAACCTTTGAAAGGATAACAATCAAGCTTTCCAAAGTTCATATCTGTCTTGTTCACAACTTTGATTGTGAACAAGACTGTAACGCTGTCATCAATTTATAGGTGCAGTAAGATATCACCATTGCTACTGAGTAGTACCGATGTCATACATAATGCTAGACCATAAATAGTGGTGAGTTTGAGGTGACATACATAGAACAGTACCACATGCATATAACTGTAAGGGAAACAAGAAAGATCACTGCTTAGGATTATATTTTTTTTTTTACTTTTATGATAGCTTCAGATCTTGCAAACTTCTAGGAGGACCACTACTTCTTGAGAGATGAATTTAGCAGAATTCCTATTTTGCTACTTGATGCTGGGTATAGAAGATTTCAGGGAGACTAATTCTCCTCAAATTGAGAAAGGATTGTCTTTGCAAAAATGAAATCCTTCCACTGCTTGTGACCAAAAATTTATTGAGGTCTATTTCTGAGATCACAATGAACCTATTGTAAATCAACATCTCCACATGTTGACTCACCTGATATAAGCAGTTTGAATTGTGAATATATGTGTGTGTGTGTGTGTTGATCAGGTCACTGTAGGAAGTGCAAGATTCATAATATCAACACATATTCTTATCATTGCATTAGTCTCCATATATCTTACTACCCTCATCTAGGAAAGCCACTGACATTAGAATTTATGAGGTTAAAATAGATTATTGTCCAGAATTTAAGTCACTGTTATGAGTTTTGTTGAGTGTGACTGTCCATATGACATATACACCACTAATACCTTATTCATTGTGTCATGGCTAACATAGGACGACCAAGAATTTCCATTAACAGAGTCTAGAGTGCAGGTCTGGAGGATACATACAAGAATTAGATAAGCCATACCTTAGAAAAATATGAGCCTTAAAGAATCACATTTGGGTTTGAACAGACTTCTTGAGAAGGTGCATATAGAGGCGATATGTAGTCATAGTGAGTTACTGCCACACCATTATAGATCCATTTTGATGAGCCATAGACCATAGAAGAATGAATATGCTGAAGATATCGTGGACAGAGGTATAACGAGGCATTGCTAATACAATGATGCCAAATATAGCGATGCCTGTAGCTTTCTTTGAGGAAATAAAATGTTGCCTGAAGTGAACCCATAATTTCCAAGGTTAAGTGTGAATGCCAATTCCTCTTTCAGGTCCATTACCGCAATTCAATAATGCCTTTTTAATTTTCACCTTCAATCAAATTCTTATATACTCTTCCCTCAAAACCACACAGTCGGGGAGCTATCCATTCACTTGTGTGGAAACAAAAGTAATTTAACTTCAGGCTTTGCTAGATTGTCTCTACATTTTCAGGTTCCTCTAATAAGTGGTCAGCATCGTACCAAAGGACTGATAAAAAATACACTATAACCTTGAGTAGGTCTAGAATAAATGTTGCCCTTGTAGTCATATACCAGCAAAACAGTGGATTGCACCAACATAAATACACCATTAGAAGGTTCTATTACATATGATGTGTCATTATATAGGGCTACTAATTTTTTGTTACAAATCTAGGCTTATTTTCAACAACATCTATCTTCAGTTTACTTTTGATCTATCTTTAGTATCAACTAACTTATATAGTTCTTTGTGGACGCAATTTCAAAGGATCTTGGTCCATATTATCAAATGGAAAAAAGAAATTGGATGAAATTGAAAAATAGGTATAGTTTGTGTACTTGGTTATTCATTGTGATATGAAAAAAATGTATCAGTGGTAACTTTTTCTCAATTAAAGTTATATGACTTGAAACTGGTTATGTGTAGGACACTAAAAGAATATAGAGATGGGGTTGAGGAATTCTTAAAGTTTGCTGAGGAGTATTCAAGGAATAAGATGTCCACAAAATGTCCATGTAACAAATGTGGCATAGTGAAAGTACAAACGTTTGATAAAGTATGAGAGAACTTGATTTGTGATGGTATAATAGAACAATATAACATTTGGTATTTGCATGTACAGATCATTCCCAATCAGGTATCTTGAAAAACATTGAACTGATCTAGTTTCAACCTTATATGTTTTACAGTAGAGATATCACTTATTTTTATATGTGCAAACTCCAATTTTTTTTCTTTGTCTCCTTTAGATTACATCTATTATTGATAAGGACATGCAACATTCTAAAAAATGAGCCACATGAAGTTCTCAAGCATATTTCATCTCGACTAGTAAGCCATTTCATATTAGTCAAGGGCCCTATTTGACTAGGTTGACCAAATGCTATTGATTTTAATTTTCATAAAAACCATAAAATTATTAACATAAATTTTAATTTTCTTATTAATAGGGCTATGAACATGTTGTGGAACATGATTATGATAATCAGGTTGATGAGCATGAAACATTGTTTAAGAACGATAGTGAACCTCTAAATGATGATGATGATGATGCAACCATTGTCCGTGATCAAATGCTTGAAATGGTGAATGATATCAATCGATGTCTTAATCAAAAAATCAATGAGGGTTGTGATAATGAGGGGTTGGCATCAACAAATGTACTAAATGAACTTAATGAATATAAGAAGCTTATTGAAGATGCCAAGAGGCCATTGTACCTAGGTTGTGTTGACTTCATAAAACTATCAGCCACTGTAGAATTCTACAATCTGAAAGTGAAGAGTGGATGGTCTAATACAAGTTTTGACCAAATGTTAAAATTGCAAAAAGATGTGCTTCCTAAAGAGAACACACTTCCAGATTTTGCATATGCTGCAAAAAAGTTGATAAAATCATTGGGATTAAACTATGATATGATACATGCATGTCCAAATGATTGCATTTTATATCGAGGAAGTTATGAAAGTAAATATCAATGCCCAACATGTGGAAAATATCGATGGAAGGTGGATGCTCAATCTCAAAAGGTGCGGAAAGGTGTTCCAGCCAAGGTGTTAAGATATTTTCCCATAGTACCAAGGCTAAAAAGAATGTATAGGTATGATCTTGAACACTATAATTTTATTCAAGTTTTCCCCTTCTTGTATTATCTTTACCATTTGTCGTAGTGTTATTATATGATAATATATTATAAAAATTATAAAAATCTTTTTCATTATAGCTCTGCAGACATGTCACAAAAAATGAGGTGGCATCATGATAATGCAAGCAATGATGATCAAATGTGCCACCCTATTGATAGCCCAGCATGGAAAACTATTGATGACAAATGGCCTAGTTTTTCTAGTGAACTTCGCAATGTACGACTTGAAATGGCACTAGGTGGATTTAATCCTTTTGGAGACTTGAGGAGCACATACAATGTTTAGCTTGTAGTGTTATTTACATACAATCTTCCACCATGGTTGTGCACAAAAAGGAATTTTTGTATGCTAACAATGTTAATACATGGTCCCAAGCAACCAGGAAATGACATTGATGTGTATTTGGAACCCTTGGTAGATGAACTAAAGGAATTGTGGGACCAAGGGGTATGGACATATGATGGTTATAGTAAGACATGCTTTAACATGAAGGTAATTCTTATGTGGGTGATCCATGTTTTCCTGCTTATGGGAATATGGCTGGTTGCACAACGAAAGGCTATAATGCATGTCCCATATGTGGGAGGAACATAGAATCAGAGTACCTCAGTTGTAGCAGGAAATGTGTGTACATGGGACATAGGATATTTCTTCCTCAACATCATAAGTTTCGCTCACAAAAGGCACCGTTTAATGGGAAGGAGGAGCATCGTTATGCCCCTCTAATTGTAAAAGTATCAGATATTTTGAAGGAAACAAAAGGAAAGGAAGCAATTTGGGGAAAGATTGAATCAAATAAAAGGAAAAGAAACAATAAAACAAGTGAAAAGATTGAAGTTGTGGTGTGGAAGAAACAATCAATTCCATTAAATCTACCATTTTGGGAGTATGTAGACCTATCAACCATGCCTAACTATTGGACGCAACTTGATTAGTTGACCTCATTGTGATTAGATTTCTTGGTTGAATTTAGTGTTTATCTATTTGTCCATATTAAATATTGTTATGATATTCTTGATGTGTTGGAATGCAGAAACTCCTAATATTCCAGCATTTAGATGTAATGCATGTGGAGAAGAATGTGTGAAAAAGCATTTTTGGAACTCTTTTCGATATAAAAGGGAAGTCCAAAGATGGAAAAAAATCACGTGATGACTTGCAAAAAATGGGTTTGAGGAAATCACTATGGCCAGAAGTTAAAGGAAAAAAGATATTCCTTCCACCTGCACCACATACTCTTTCAAAGAAAGAGAAACAGACCCTATGCCATGTTCTTTTCATGTTAAAGGTGCCAGATGGTTACAAATCTAATCCAAAAAATCATATATCTATGGAAGATCTTAAGTTCCATGGTATGAAAGCATATGATTGCCATGTTCTAATGCAACAACTCCTCCCAGTGTCTTTGCATCATGTGTTGCTAATTGTTGTTCGAAAGACACTTTGTAAGCTTTGTTAATTTTATAGGCAAATCTGTGCAAAATCAGTTTCAGTAGAGTGTCTTGACAAGTTGGAAATGATATTGTGGAGACATTGTGCTTCCTTGAAAAGTACTTTACTCCTTCATTCTTCGATATAATGTTGCGTTTGAATGTACATTTGGTACGTGAGCTTCGATATTGTGGCTCTGTTGCATATAGATGGATGTACCCCTTTGAGAGGTACATGAAACTTTACTTTTTATCAAGCAAAACAACAAGATGATTTTTTTTGAAAGCTTTTGACATTAATTAATCCTCTTCTGTTCATTTTGTAGGAATATGAAAGTATATAAGAGTTATGTTAAGAATGAAAATAGGACTAAAGGATGCATTGCTGAAAGCTATACTGTGGAAGCTATTGGATCCACACATGGTCGAAATGAAGTGTGGGATGAGGAAGTTGAAGAAGTTATCCTTGATGGAAAGCCATTATCTGCTCCAATTCCTTCAGAACTAGATGAAATTAGTTGGGAACAAGCCCATAGGTGGGTTCTATTTCACACAATCGAAGTTGATCCATGGATAGAGTAAGTGACATATTTGGCTTGTAATTTTTTGTTTGTTTGTTTATGTTTTAACAAAACATAGATCCATGGATAGATTAACATATTTGACCTTTAAAAATATTTTATTCATATTTTATCAGAACACATTAACCACCATATCTATTGTCCATAATTTTTGAACTAGGATGCATAAAATGGATATTTCCAACTCAATTACCCAAACGAAAAAAGATGAAGCTCTATTGTAGAAACTCCACACCCATAATTTTATCAGCGTACTTAAAATCAGTATATGAGAATATTGTCATGTAGGAAATTAAATATTTTTTCAAAGGTTGAATGTATGAATTCTAACTACATTTAAAAATCTAAAAATATACAGGTGGAAGGAGATGGAAAGGTGTCTGATACAATTAAATGGCTAGCACATGGCTCTAGGAAATTCATGAATAAGTACAAGGGATTCCTAATCAATGGTTATAGATTCCATACAAAAATCATAGAGAATGAGAGAACCACCCAAAATAGTGGCGTGTGTATGGAAGCTCAAACAATGATGAGGTCAAGTTCCAAAGTTGCAAACCCTGTACTTCAAAAGATAACATTTTATGGAGTGATAGAAGAAATAATTACATTGGACTATTTCTGTATGGAGCACACATTGTTCAAATGTAACTGGATTGATGTATACAATAAGAGAGGGATCAAAACTGATGATTTGGGTTTTATAATGGTGAATATAAATAAATGCTTAAGTCAAAATCATTGACAAGATAATCCATTTATTCTAGCATTACAAACTAAACAAGTATTCTATGTACAAGATCCAGTTGAAACTGACTAGTTGTAGTGTTAACATGTCCTCCAAAAGGATTGAGAAGTGATACATCATATGAACCTGAGTATGCATATTTGTCACAGGTTGTAGACTTTCAAGAAACAAAATGTGTAAGTGAAGAACATATCGATGATCTCGATGTCAACGCTGACGTGAACGTGGATTATGTCCATTCAGATTGTGAAGGAATATGGTTGAATATTAAGAAATAAAAGATATTGAATTTGTTATTTTGTTTTGAGAACTCCAAAATTGATATTTGGTTATGAAGAGAGATTCCTTTGTGTCTTATCTATAAAATGTTTTAAACCCATTTAGTAGATCTGTTTTTAGTCCCTCGCTATGATAGAGATTATTGTTTTTGTCTTGCACCATTAATCTTTTCAAATTGAATACATAAAAATTTGATATGTGCGAAGTTTTTGTAACTTTTATATTTTTATATTTTTTAAGATTGAAATGACAATTTTCTATATTATTATTGGACCAAAGGCCTAAAATTTACTCATTTAAAAGAACCCAGAAAATAAAATTTCTTGGGCACATGCCATTTGTTTAGCCTTCTACTGTGACTGTTGGTTGTAAGACAAACTATGCAGGTGTGGGTTGCAAAACAAACTATGTAAAAAGGTTTGTTTACTAGTTGGATGATGATTTAATTCTTCAAACATAGATTATTATTATGCTTAATATGCCTTCAACAAAAAGGTTTCTTGAATTTGCTGACTCTTGTGCTCTAAATTATTTTGAAATTGCTTACAAAGTTGTGGTTTATACAAGTTTTTTCAAGGCTTTATGGGCTTCTAATTGGTTGATTGTGGTCATGCATGACATGTTTGGTCTTGTTTCTTGCAAATGTTGTGGAAAATTTCCCAGTCAAAGGAAAATGGATGCTTTACGGTTTGTCTTTGCATTTGGACTTGTAGAAAAATTTCCACTTGTGCCTTTGTTGAAGGCATATCTCAAGCATCAAAGGAAATCATGAGAAGAAATAGAAAAAAAGGGAAGAGATCATGTTGGGTCACTGGTATGTTTATTCTTATTGGTGTGGTTCATGCTCCCTTATCAGTATAAACTATCAAAATATTAATTTGTCATTAGACATATTCTTTGAACACTTGCATGTCTTATTGCAGAATTCAAAAACCTCAAAAGAAATTCATTCATTGAACAATGTAATAAAGTGCATTGAAGTGCTTCACATCTATAAACTTTACCAGAGCTGTTATTGAGTCTTGGATTTGGTTATATTTTCAAAGCACACACGTATAAGAAGACGAGAAATAATATGCCTGACTAATTTCAAGTTATCTTCCTGTGAATATGGTGTTCCCTTCCATAAACCCGATGCCTCGCTTTTATTATTTCTAGTGAAAAAATTTGGGACTTTTCATCAATTGTGAGACAATTCCAACCCCATGACTATTATTTTCTAATTTAAAGTTATACCCACTAGATTAGAACCTGCACAAGGAGAATTGCATTCCCATTTCAAAAAAACCTGCAATCGAATTATACCATGTTATTTAATATTTTATTTATTTCTTCGCATCCTTGGCTTGTGACATAAAGACGCAACATACTACCTTGCATTTTCTATACTAACACTCCTAAATAATAATGAAGTATGCCAAATATTTCATTTCAAATGATTTATGCAGCTCACCTTTTGGATTTTCAATTATTGAAGTTGTTACCTATATTGATGAGATCATCTACAACTGAGGCCAAACTGACAATATTTGTTAGAGTTTATCAGTGTTGGACTAAAGGTGTATCTGTAGCAACACTACAATACATTGCAGTTTCCATTTAGCGGAGAAGTGTACCTAGTAGCAACATTGGTCTGTGTGCAAATGGGTTGAATTCACAGTAGACTTTATCTATTGTTTTGAAGGTGTTTCTCCTTCAATATTACTTCATCTTAGCAGATCCTTTCAATCTACACCTTCAACAGATGCATACAACCTTTGGGTACATGCTACAAATTCCAGTTTTACTGTGAGGGTATAGCAATAATGAAAGAAGTGCATCGATTTTAGGCATCTTATGGTTGTTGTATGTAAGCATGCTTGTCTAGTGTTTCCCAAACTTATATAGAGCCATATTTAGTATACTTTTGTAGTTTGACTTAGATGCTCAGATTTCTTAATTTAGGTGTTTTTCTTAGTACTATTTTATGCACAGATTTATCTTTAAGAAAAGGGCACAGTAGAGAAGTGTTCTATATTTTGAGCAAGGGACAATCTTCTAGGTACGAGGTACTCTATTCTAGGGAGCTTCTATCGTGCATGTTAGGTGCTTTATCCTAGACAGAGTTCCAAGTCCCTGCCTCCTTGACAAAGTCCCTGCCAGACAAGACATCGGTGGACGGAGTTCCAAGTCCCTAAATTTTCCAAAAACTCACCAGAGCCTAGCTATCTAGCCTAAAATCCTTTACATTCTAGTCATCTCTTGGCTGTGATTTCATAGAAAGATCCTCTCTAGTTTGGTAGGGTTAGTTAGCAAACTAAAAGCTTGGTTTGTGGTTGCCTCTGTCGATCTCCTCATCACCCTGGGACATTATGGAGGATAACAGAGGGCATGACAACTAGGGAGTGTCAAGGTGTTCTAGTGAATGTAAGGTTCCCAAGTCATGGAAAAATGTAATGCTAGTTGTGAGGTCATGGATGCCAAGGTGTGTTAGGGAATGCTAGGGCATGCTAACATGTGCCAAATAGTATGAAGACATGTCAAAACAAGCTAAGATGTGCCAAGTGCTAAGGCATGCCAAGATGTAAAAGGGTTCCAAGTCCTTGCCTCATCTTCTTCCATATGCTATCCAATTATAACATTTCATTTGCAATATTTGGTGCATTTGCTAGTTAAATCTCATTTAATATAGGTTATAAATGTCTTCATAGTTTCACTTCTAATTAAGTATTCAGCTGAACATATTGATTCTCTTATACATAACTATTTTTCCCTCCACCCACTTTTCATAACTTCAATAAACATTAGGTAGGTACCTGCAGCTTTGATGTTGCTTTGCTTGTTTAGTAAAATATAATTTATTGAAAGTTGTAAAATTTACAATTTATGAAGTTTCAAGGTCTAATTTTTAAAAGTTTATTTCTTTAAAGGGTGCTAGATCAATGGAAGAGCACCTGCTTTACAATCAGGAGGTTGGTGGTTGGATTCCATCGTGCCTTGACATCCATATGGAATGGCGATAATCAATTTTTGGTGACGGAGGCTCTTTTGACGATCACCAATGAGCTTTGGTGACATTTTTCGACCCTCACCAAAAATATGAAATGGTGATGGTCAACGAACGCCACCATATATACGCATCAATACTGATGACCCTCAAAGGTCCGTAACCATAAATCATTATTGTTGATATGAAATGGTGACGGTCATTGTTCATCATTATAGTCATTATTCATGACAGACCTTGAATGTCACCACACCACCTATACTTATCGTAATGCGCTTTTGGTGACAGTCAACGAACATCACCATATATATGCACCAATAGTGACGACCATTAAAGATCCATCACAATAAATCATTGTTGTTCATATGAAATGGTGACGGTCACTATCCGTCATTATAATCAATATTCATGACGGACCTTGAATGTCACCATAACACCTTTGGTGATGTTAAGTTTTCAGTGACAGAGGCTTATGGTCCATCACCATTTCTCAGATGCAATGGTGACGGTCGCTATCCGTCATTATAAATCATTATTGGTGACAAATTTTGAATGTCATTACAACACCTATACTTTTGGCAACGCCACCTTTGGTGCCATTCAATTTTTGGTGACGGAGGCTATGTTTTGTCACCATTGCTCATATGAAATGGTGACGGTCGCTATCTGTCATTATAAATCATTATTGGTGACGGAATTTGTATGTCACTACAACACCTATACTTTTGGCGATGCCACTTTTGGTGATGTTCAGTTTTTGGTGATGGAGGCTATAGTCTATCACCATTACTCATATGAAATGGTGACGGTCGCTATCCGTCATTATAAATCATTATTGGTGACAAAATTTATATGTAACTACAACACCTATACTTTTGGCGATGCCACCTTTGGTGACGTTCAGTTTTTGATGATGAATGCTCTCTTGACTGTCACCAATGAGCTTATGGCGACATTTTTCACCCCTCACCAATGTCCTTTTTTCTTCTAGTGAAAATGGTGGAAAAAACTAAGTAAAGGGACAAACATAGAAGCGTGAAGAGTTAGCACTAAGCCGCCATTGGATTTGGGTGATTAATGGCCATGATTGAAATTGCAGTTGGAAGTCAGAGGTGCCACGGGACGAAGATAACAGAAATAATGATACTCCGACGAGCGATGTGGTGATATCGCCGATAGAATGATCGACAATCGGGTAATCAGAGGTTTAAAGTGGAAGAAGTTAGGTGCGGGTAGAGAAGCGATAACCGATAGCGATAATCA
This sequence comes from Pinus taeda, assembly GCA_000404065.3. NCBI lineage: Eukaryota > Viridiplantae > Streptophyta > Pinopsida > Pinales > Pinaceae > Pinus > Pinus taeda. The sequence goes on from APFE030322308.1 coordinate 61,262, forward strand.
GAGTATCAGAGCTTGGACCTATCGGAGTTTGGAGGAGAAGCACTCTAGAGTGATTAAAGGACCAGACTCGACGATAATCATAGTCGCAGGTCTATAATATTTGAAGTCTGGTTTTGTGTTCCGGCGGAGTTTTCCTTTGTATTTTTTATTTTCCAATGTTTTCCAAAAGGAATGAATGACATATTTTTATTAAGCACTCCCGATAGCTATGAAGCCGACTATGTGATCGCACATCGGAGTCGGAGGGAGACAAAGGCCTATATGTGTTAATGACCGCAGAGGAGTGAAACCCGATCAGTGATAAAGGAAATCCTCGGGGTCTGTGCAAAACCCATATAGAGGAGAAAAAAGGTGTATTGCGTGAAAATCCTTGTGTAAGGATTACACAGGGAATTAAAAGCGCTGATTGAAGGTTGTGAAGGATCTAAAATCCCACTAGGAAGAAATGAGAAGGATACTTCGTTAAAAGTCTTATTTGAAAGTGTAAGGGGTGATTCAAGTCCTGATAGGAAGGTTCAGGCGGGGTGATTGAGTTCCTATGCACATGAACTGATAAATGGGTTGTAACCAGTGATGGTTGAATTTTTGACTCCTTAGAGAGTTGGAAATACTTGGGACAATTATGTTTATGCATATTGATGCATACTGTGGGTATATGCTGGGTAACACTAGCATTATGTTTCTAAGTATGGATATATGTTGGGAACCCCTACATCATTAGTGGTATCAGAGCCAAAGTTTGTTATCAAAGTAGATTTGTAACTAGAGCAGAATTGAAATTAGAGCGAGGGAAGATTTCCTATGAAAAGGAGGTTGTACACTAAAGAAGGTAATGTGCATAGATTATAGCAGAAGACTGTAAGGGGAAATTTTGAAGTTCTAGAATATTGTAGCATTCCAACAGAGGCTTGGATTAGGCAGGAATAGAGGATTCCTTGAAGGAAAGAGAAAGCAAGATTGCTTAATTCAAGTTCTAAAGGAAAGAGGACTTAGAGACAAGATAGAGGCAATCCATTCAAAGCACAGGTTGAATGGTGAAACAAGATCATGCTGAGATCTTGAAGGTGAGGTAATGTGTTCTATTTTAAATTGAGAATTTGTGTTTTTATACTAATGCACAGGTGACAACAAGAGAAGCTGTGAGAGAGGAACCAAATGTGTTATTCAAGGAAGAGTAAGGAGAATACTCTAAAAGAGAAGTGGCAGTGAACCCGAAGAATCCAACAAGAAATTGGACACAGAGAGGACAACTGAAGTGTTCTCAAGAGAGAGTGAGAGATTGCAGAAGCTTAGAAGGAGAAAAGGTGTTGCTCAAGAGGAGGTTCCAGACAGAGGACCCATGCTTACCAAAATAATGAGTGAGGAGAGCTTAGTGAGGTAAGATTACAGCAGAAGGACTAGCTGTTGTAGAGGCTTGTTACAAAGGAGCTCATGAAGAAAGAAGAAAAGAAGATGACTACTGATAGTCATAGTAGAGGTTCAGAGATAAGCCACAATAGAGGATATAAGAAAGAGGATGCCAAAGAAAATGGAAAGAGGACGAGTCAAGAAGAAATTGACAAAGAGGTTGCTGAATTAAAATAACAACTCAATGCATTAAGGGGAATTCTTGAGGAAAGCCAGAGACTAGTTTGGGTCTTGAGGAAGAAGCCAGTGGAATGGCATGAGATGTAGAGAAGGCTACAACAAAAGCAAGTTTAATGGCTGATGGAAAAACTCAAGGAAGCTGTGTTGGAAATAGAAATGGAAGAGTACATTTGTGAACCAGAACAAAGAGAAATTCTGGGAGAGACTGAAGAGAAAGACTTGAAGACTGAAACTTTAGGTGAGGCCAAAGGGTCACATGAGTTTAAAACTGACAATTTGTGTATGTATGCAGGTGAAACATGTAAAGAAGGAAAATTGGATGGTATTGTCATAAAGGAAGAAAAAGACTAGAAGACACATGATCAGGAGATCATGAATATTTTCTACTTTGGGAGTCTGATGCAGGAGCATTCACCCAAGAGAAAAACCATTGTAATTAAGTAGACATAGGGGGTCATGTATTTTAGGAAATAGTTTTCCTAGTTCTCGAGTTAAATTTAATTTAGGCCTTTTAGTGATTTAATTAGATAATGGAAGGAATTGTAACTGCTCTCAAATAAATGAGAACATGAGTGGAAATAAATGACAAGAGTCCAAAGTAAATCATAACTCTTAAAACAATCCATGATTCTACGAGCAAGAGAGAGTTTTTAGGCATTAAATGGAGAAAAAGATGGAATGGATAAAAGTCTCGAGGAGACTTATTAAATTTAATACAACCACATATGTAGCAAGATTTAGGGCTTTAGTTGAGTGATTCAAGGAAAGGATGTGATCAGATCCTTCACAGTGATCCGATCCAATGTTTCCATATAAATATATGTGTGATGGACCTGCGCGTTCAAGAGGGAGGCCATGAATAGTAGAAATTAGGCCTGTGTGAGAGACCAAGATTCTAAAATGTAATCAATTATTTTTATGTTTATATACAGAGGAGGAATTCGATTCTGAGTGTGTCATATGCATTAATCGAGTGAATAATTGATTATTGTGTCAACTCGTAGGTTCTGTAACAGGTGTAGGCAGAGTTTAGAGGACACACAGAAGAGACGTTGAGGATTGTTCGAGCAAAACAACTAAGTGAATTAAGGAAACAGAGTGAAGCTCTGGAGAGGTAGCGAATCACGAACTCGCTGAGGAGTTCAACTCAAAGGAAGCTGAGCAGTGGAAGGAGAAGGCCGAGATTGAAGAACTATGTAGAGGAGAAGAACGATTCCAAGGGAATCGTAATAGATTGTTGAATCCACTTGGAGGATCAAGAATTGCTTTGAAGTGATAGCAATCAAGGGAGTATGAGGAGTTGAGCCAGAAAAGAGTGGTGCAGTAGAAACAGTGAGGACTAGAACCCTTTTGAAACCCGAACCATGGAGAAGATTGAAGAAAATGGCGAAAAAAACTAAGTAAAGGGACGAACATAGAAGCGTGAAGAGTTAATGCACAGTCGTCGTTGGATTTGGGTGATCAACGACCATGATTGAAATCACAGTCGGAAGTTGGAGGTGCCAAGGGATGATGACAATAGAAATAGCGATACCTCGACGAGTGATGTGGCAATATCGCCGATAGACTGATCAGCGATAAGGTAATCAGAGGTTTAAAGTGGAAGAAGTCAGGTGCGGGTGGAGAAGCGATAGCCAATAGCGATAATCGGAGTATCAGAGCTCAAAACTATCAGAGTTCAGAGGAGCAGCACTCTGGAGTGATTAAAGGACTGGACTCGATGATAATTATAGTCGTGGGTCTATAATATTTGAAGTCTAGTTTTGTGTTCCGACAGAGTTTTCCTTTATATTTTCGGTTTTCCAATGTTTTCCAAAAGGAATGAATGACATATTTTTATCAAGTGCTCCTGATAGCTATGAAGCCGTCTGTGTGATCGCACATTGGAGTCAGAGGGAGACAAAGGCCTGTATGTGTTAATGATCACAGAGGAGCAAAACCTGATCGGTGATAAAGGAAATCCTCGGGGTCTGTGCAAAACCCGTATAGAGTAGGAAAAAGGCATATTGCATGAAAATCCTTGTGTAAGGATTACGCAGGGAATTAAAAGCGCCGATTGAAGGTTGTGAAGGATTTAAAATCCTCATAGGAAGAAATGAGAAGAAGACTTTGTTAAAAGTCTTATTTGAAAGTGTAAGGGGTGATTCAAGTCCCGATAGGAAGGTTTAGGCAGGGTGATTGAGTTCCTATGCACATGAACTGATAAATGGGTTGTAACTAGTGATGGTTGAAGTTTTGACTCCTTAGAGAGTTCAAAATACCTATGAAAGTTATGTTTATGCATATTGATGCATACTGTGGGTATATGCTGGGTAACCCTAAGATCATTTTTCTAAGTATGGGTATATGCTAGGAACCCATGCATCATACATCTGCCCGAACACATCATGGTATTGTCTAAAATGGTGGATGAAAGCTTTTCGCTCTTGTGATGTACAACAAATACTGAGATTCACAAAATTCGGATCCTTGTTTGTTCCCAGATTAATCTGTTCATGCAACAATGTAGAGTCGTGGATTTAGCATTCATGGGTCCCTAAAAGCAGTTCTGCAAGTCATACAAATTCTCAAGTGATACCATACCATTAGGGATGGGGTTTCCATTGCTTACATTAGTTGTGTCCTGTAAATACTTTTCGTGCTTGTCCTCGTCTATCGTTACGTCTTTGGAGACATTAGCGTTAGCCATGAAATGCAGTATCTATTAATCATCATAAAAAATGTGTAAATTAGTGATATTTTCTGGGACAACTATTTTATACAAAATCTCAACAAAAAATCTATTCCTTAATGGTGATATCCTATCAGTTGCATTCACCAAGGCACCTGCAACTCCATTACAATTTCTTGGCACAAAAATAATATTAAAAGCTTGGAAATGAGAGATAGGTCACCATACCTCTTGTTGATAACTCTTAAGAAATGATGACAAATAGTGTATGGTGTTACGTAACTGACACACCATGGTCTATGAGTCACCTACCACTTTTAGCACAACAACGTTGAGGCTGATGGATTTTTTTAAGCCAACAATGAGTGCTTCATACTTGGCAGTATTTTTTGTGCACTAAAATTACAAGTGACTAGAGATTAAGTGTTTTCTCTCTAGCAGGTATTTTAAAACACACTGGCTCTAGAGCCCTCTTTCGTCTTGGATCCATCAAAGTACATGGTCCACATGTTGTCTGTACAAGGACCACTTGTTGCACTAGTACTACTATCACTACTGCTACTACTGTACAAGTTCCATTTTCACCAGTTGAGCATGGAAGGAGACCCAGCTATGTGTTTGGTGGGGCAGGAGATGGCTCTTTAAGATAGCACCCCAACTATGTTTCCAGAAAGAAATTGTTGAACATAAGTTCTATGAAATCCAACAGTTCATTTTCTCAATTCAAGGGAGTCACATTGTGCTTCATGTATCTTTCCGACAATACATAGATCTAGTTGTTTATTCCCTTTTACGGAGGCCATAAGTGTGACCATTCAGCAGACAGGTAACCTTGCAGCTTGCTTGACCAGTCTCTACTTTATAATACGTCGTATGCTTTCGATATGTCCACAACTACAATATTGATGCATTGATTATAACATCCATTAGAGGATAACTAAATGATCACATCCCTGAGTTCACCAATGGATGGTACACATGTTTTGTCTAGTTAGATGATTTGTGCACTTGTGTTACTCCATTGAGCATTGATCTTCTTAGCAATGGAGAGTGGCATGACGTTGATAGATGCATCGTAATCAAACAAGCCGTTGTGAACATTATAATTGAAGATTTCAAATGATAACAAGAACAGTGGGAAGAGTGAGTTCACCTCCTCCATGGGGAGTGTATTGAGCACATATGTGAGTGTGTCAAGAGACTTACTTGATCCCTTGCTGGAAGAGGTATCATTACCTGTAGAGGTCTGCCCAAGTGCTTGCAGAAGAATGTCCTATTGGCTCGTGATTTTGGCTAATTGATATAGAGATATGTTTGCATGAGTGTTATTCATATATTCTACAATGTTATAATCGCGAGTGGGGAGACTCACTAAGTTGTCTATGGGTGTACCTATGTTCATGGTTTTCGATGGTTTGCTCTTGTCTTTGTTGCTCACAGATGCACTCTTTGTTGTAGTTGTCTTCCTGGACTTGCTCTGCATATTATGTGTTGATCTCATTGGCAGGCCTACTGTCCTTACTATGTTTGGCCTTATTTTATCTCTCGATATCTCAATCACAGTGGGGTCCCCCTTGGATTCTAAAGTTATATCGTTTGTTCTGCTTCAGGGCCGGACTGTCACTTGGAGGCTCCTTCTCGGTGGTAGTCTTCTGGGTTGTGCAAGTGCACTAATACATGTTTACTACATGCCCATTACTTGGGGCTTCATCAGATGCAACAAATTATTCTTCTTCATGGTCACACTTTTCCTTCTCATTAACCATGATGTTATTAGAGAATTGCATAGCCATGCTTCTCATTTCACAGTTCCATAATGGGCATGTTATTTTTGAATGCTTTTCATGATGAAAAGCGTAGTATGAATCTATCACGAACCATTCAAGGTTCAACACTAGATTGGAGCTCTACGCAGATTTGGTTGGCTGGATGTTGTTGCTGCCTGAAGCTATGTTCTTCTTCTGTGAGTACCTAGAAGGCATGTTGCTCATGGTTGTCTCGCTTGTTCTTTGTTTAAGTTCAACAACTTCAGTGGTCATGGACTTGAGGAGACGAGTAAGATTCTCAATGTCACTTGCTTATCTTTCCTTAGCCTTACTCACAGAGCATGAGATCTCTTGCTCGTGTCTTTGGAGTCTGTTGAAGCCCCAAAAATCAAGTCTACAACAAGGGGGATACCCACCCGGTCCGGACCTTGGTTAGCAGCTCCTTTTCCATTTGGTATAGTGGGTCCAACTAAGTATATGGGACCAGTTTCCCAATTTATGTGTGTGTGTGTGTTGAGAATTGATATTTCCTTTCTAAAGAATTCCTAAGTGAAATGCGTTAATCCTAATTCTAATCTAATGACATGCCATTGTATTCTAATAAACAAAAGTCTCTAATTCTACACTAACTCGGGATGAAATCCTTCCGTTATGCGATCTAAAATGATTTCAAATAACAATTGGTAATAAAGATCAATAAACTGTTATGAGAAAATAATTCAATAGAGATAAACCACTTCATATAAAAAGTTAGACGAAACAGTTGTGGAAAACATATCGCATAATAAGCTGCTCATACATTAAGCATAAATAAATAGCTATCACCGTACAGAAGTGCCAAATGATAACTCAAGCATTCACGCATCAATATATAAACAACTGAACATAAATATCACTTTAACACAAATGCAGAAATAGTTAAGAGATAGAAGTACCATTTATAACTAGTTCTTCTCATGAGCTTCAAGTGATAATGATTTATCTCTTCTTAATCTAGCATCCACTAGGAGTATAGAAGTGCAATATCAGTGGCAGATATTAAATGCAGATATCAATAAATCTTGCTCCATTCATTCATCAAAACCTCCTCGGAGGGTGCAAAAGTGCATGTTCTGAGGGAAAGTTTTTGACAAATTTCAGGACCCTTCTCTAAATGCATGAGAAGGGTTTAAATACTACTAGCTAAATCTAAAAATAACTTATTACAAAAATGTAGGATACGGTTTAAATGACCGTCCTTATTTCAGGTAAAAATAAAGAAAAATTAATACTAATATTGAATCTACAACTAAAACTAACAACTAACTATTTCTATATCTATTCCTTGAAATCGCACGTGTTCAACATTTGCTTGAGAAGAGTTGGCTGGCTAACTTCCTATTTTAACTGTCCAATGAAAACATAATCGGCAAGAGCTGGCGCCATCTTCTCGGCAGAACTAATGATGCATTTGAGAGTCATACACTGGCTGTGTGGTTTTACCAAATATGCCCAGTAAGAATCCCAATTCAACTTAGTTAATATTTTGATTGATTCTTCCTTTTCTTGAGCCTTTTATCTCTAGCCTGTTTGCAATTGTTGTGCATATATACATACCATTTTGAAGATATTTCTGACGAATGCCACTGGTTTTAGGATTCGAGTTTTACTTTTTGCTTTACCTCTAGCGTTCTTTCCTCTAACTTTTTGGGCTTACAGGTGACTGAGAAATTAGAGGCTTTCCTTTTCAAGAAGTTTTGCCCAACAAGGTGCTAATCGCACATCGAAAACTGCCTCCGTTTCTTGATTCGGGCTTGCTTTGTGCGATTTTTTCCTCTTGCGCGCTTTTTGTTAGTGGACATAAAGCTTAAATTTTGTGAAAATAATGATTCCATAAGTTCTTGACCCTGAGTCTTAAATCTTCTGTTTTTTATGTCAGCACTGTCCAATACCCATTTAACCATATCCGTATAGGGGAGAATTTTGGGCCTTGCCGCTATCCGGTGCAAGAACGAGCAAACTAGATCTGTAACTAATGCCTTAGAAGACCCATATGAGCCTAAGTAGTTGTAACCTCAGATGCTTTGGGATTCTCTTCCTCAAGTAGACTGTACATGCCTTCCCAAGTGGTAATACAAGTGTCTCTGTTACAGGCGGTGTCTGTATACAGGGGCATCATTTCTTTGTCTTCAGAACTCAGAGCTTTTCCTTTCTTCCCCATAATATCCTGAATACTACTTTGTATAGTTCTTTGTTCGTCGTTCCTACAGTTTACAAGTGGGGTGAGAATAATGATAAGGAAAAGGTGACAACAAAGCTTTAAATGCTGAAGACATATAAAAATACACCACCTTACGTGAAATGGCTCTTCAATCATCACAAAACCATATTTCATTAACAACTGGAAACTAACTCATTAATCAGCATTAAAGCGCATAACCAGGTCTCAGTTTATGGAAAAAGCTTTCTCGACAACGAGCCTGAAGGATCTGCGATGGGGCGATTTTGTGATTTTCTTCTCAACATCGTAGATCGCTGTGTCGTAGATCGCAACATCGTTGTGTCACAATATTGCAACATCGCTGTGTCGCAATATCACAATATCGCTGGAACGTAGCATATGACAATTATCCGTTAATGTGTTTTCCGCGAAATGCGATTTGCGATATGCGCCATCGCATATCGGCAGTTTAAGGTTTTTTTTTATAGCGTAAGTGGTCTTTGATGCATGCGATGTGATGAAATTTCGCATCGCGATCTCACACTCTTAGAGTTTCGCTTGTAAGGAGGTATCCATTATCCTTTTTGCGATGCAATATTTCTTAAGGAGTGATTTTATCTTACCTTATCATAAAACTTAAGTTTTTTAGATTTTTTAAGGGTATTCTCTTAAGTTTATGATGGTAAGTTTTATTAAAAAAATGAAATACAAACACTAATTGATTTTTAAAATTTTTGACTAAGGGTTCCCACTTATTTAGTATTAGTAATAATACTAAATAAAAAGGGGGGTTGTTGCTGGCGACAACAATTGGTGGTTCACTTGGAAGAACCAGTTGTCTCTGCTTTTCTTTTGAATTTTTTAAACTTCTAAAACAGAAAATTTTCCAGAAAATCAAACTTTATTATAGAAAGACATAGTACATTAGGTTTTTACCTATCAATGATATTTCGTTTCTTATATTTTTTAACTTTGATTATTTACTCCCTTAAGCCAGTCCTTGTTGTTAGCCTCCTGCTACAGCAGGTTACTCATATTTCATGATGGACATTTTTACAGGCCAAATATGTCATACTTTGCATGCTGCAATGCTCCATATTTGCTAAAAGTCACCAAAGAAAGAGGCCATGAAAGAATGCTACTCAAAGCACTTCTGTTGCATTCCAATTTTGAAGAGTTATTTCATTTTTGTACAATTTTCAGCTGAAGGGAAGTCCAAACAGTTTAATCTTGGTCTCCCTAGGTTTCAATTTCCTGGTTTAGAATATAGAGAATGAATAATCTGTCCAAACAGCTTAATCTTGGCAGATTCTTAGATAGGTAGAGAATCAAAGGAGCCCAACTGCTTAATCTGGGCCCTTGGAAGAAATAAGTGTAGATGTAGATAGGAAGACATGAAAAGAAAAATTTGAAAAGCTAGGTTTGCAAGTCCAAGTGCACCCAAACCAAAAAGAAGAAAAAATGTTAGGTAAGTAGGCTGGGTAGGTAATTTTGAGGTTGCAGAATGTTGATTTGTGATTAATTCCACATTTTCAAGTGTTACACTCATACAGATCACAGTCAGCATGCAGTTCCCATTTGAAGGACTTCAAGCGAGGCATGACTAACTTCCCCTTCTTTTTATTCCCCAAATCACTTACTAATTTCCCTTGAAGAGGTCAAGATCTGCTTGATATCTCTTAGTTCATCATTTTCCATATCATTTGACTTGGTAAAGCTCTGCTTTATCCAAGGAGGGTACATATTTTCTCTGCAAAGTCCTATCTTACCTTTGAAGCCTAAGATCTCTGTGACTTAGCGCTCTTCTTGTCATTTTCATATTAACTACTAACATTGTTATTTAGCTCCCTATCTATTTCCCTCCCCCTATGGTAATAACTCCCCTATGTAAATATCCCCTCCCCCTAGTTGAAACATAACCATAAACATCCCTTGGGAATTACTAAGTCGCCTGGACCTTAGTAACAACCCTCATCTCTGTATAATTCCCCTTCCCTAGTGTTTGGACTCCTTCCAAAACAAAAAAACCCCTCTCAAAATGCAAAAAACTAACCCCCTGCGCATTTCTTTATAATTTATTAATATTTGATTAATAAATAAACCAACGCGCTAGCACCATTTTCTAAAGTTCCTACCCACCCGCGCTGCAAAAAAATTAAAATATAATGCGTGCACACCTTTGCTAAACCCCGCGCACCTTCTCCGCCCATGCACCGTCAGATTGCCTCCCCCAGATCTGACGGCTATTAGGCATATCGAGCGCCCTTTTGTATGGGTACGTTAGCACCTGATGTCCGACGGTTTTACCGTCGTTCACCGGGACAGCTGGCGCCTTCCCATTGCATCGGGCCGCCCCCGACAGAAATCGTCTTCGTACCAAAGGCGGTCCGATGAACCCCAAAACAGCCCTTCCCCTCGCATGACAGGAGCGCTGCGTCATCCCGCCACGTCGGCTCCACCTCACCCCTTCTTGCCTACGCCTGGCCCACGTCACCTGCCACTGTGTCCCACCACGTCATCACCCCGCCGTACTGCCACACCACCCTGCTAACGTCAGCATGCTGACGTCACATCCGTACCAGAGGACCCCACTGTTGATGTCATCTGTTGTACAGCTTATGTCATGCTGACGTCAGCAGCCAAAAAAACGGAAAAACGCGCAAGCGCGAAAGTCAAGCTTCGGAGCTCCGAAATGAGCCATATTGGAGAATATTTACGAAATCTTTTGATTCCTCGGCCCTTTTTGCACCGAAAATGGCAGAAAAAGCCCGATTTTGCTAATTTAAACATATCTGAAGATAGAGAGAGACCCAGTTCAGAGGTTAAAGAGTATCAGAGTAGATATAAAGATAAAAAGCATGTCAAAGAGTATCAGTGTAGCGGCAAAGTGTATCAGAGGATATTTTCTCAGGGCTTGAGGCAAATCCAGCATTAAGAGGAAAGCCCTGAAAGTCAAGAAGCAGTTGAGGAAGCATTGAAAGCTCACCAGCACAAATGACTGCACATTAAACTCACAGGAGATCAATGGACCAGAACTCAATGCACAGTTATTACAGAATCACTGCACCAAGCCATAGAGGACATCACATTAACTCAATTTTGATCCAGCTGCCACTGGCGCAGCCCAAAGAAGATGTACTTATAGTTAATTCCAGCATAAGTTAGGTTTAGAAAGCTTTTTCCTGCAGACCTGTTTAGGTCGGTTGTAATAAATAACTTTAGATATTTTGTCTATATATACCACCCTGAAAAATGGAGTAGGGGTTGGTTGGTTGTTTTGATCTTTGTTAGTTTGATATTTTTCTCGAGCAGAGACTCGCACTGTAAATGTGATACTTTCTATAATCAAAGACTACTGAAAGCATGGATTCTGAAACTGTTTGCTGTGTTTAACTGGTCGAGGAGTGACTATGGAATTCCTGTGCTTCTACATGGCTCAATAAGTGTTTCTTTAACTCTGCTGAGTTTTTATGTTTGTGTTATCATCAATCCACCATCTAAATTGCAGAAAAGAAGAATAGCTTAGGAATTGCTTGGTTGCACCTTAGGCTCAATTTCCGCAATTTCTTCATGTTTTCATCAGGAATAGTTATGAACATGCATACTTAAATGATCTTGTTTACGTTGTTTCTTTCACATATGAATGCTAGTTTAGGAATTCTTAACTGCTCCTAGATAACCATTCATTCACCTCTTTCCTTGTTAGTTAATGAAAGATTCTTGATTGCCTTTCATCTCTGACTTTCATCCCATCTTTTTAGAAAATTGGTATTGTTTCATGTGTAGCTATCCCGCTCCATAATCCTCTTGTGACCAAGAAAACGCAATAAAAAACCCTAATCCATGACTCCATGCCCAATGGTTTGAAACTTATCACACTTTCCCTTGCCTCTCTGCTTGGAATTATCTGCCTCACATTCATCTTCCATCCAAACAAAAAAATCAAAACCCCTGAACCCAATAACTAGCCTAAAATCATCATCAACAAAGCTAAATCATTAATAAAGAGAGACCCCCCTCTGATTGCAGGTGGGCTAGAACCTACAATCCAAAGATTGGTTTGTGGTTACCTCGGCCGTATCCCTTCAGGAGCTTAGGGACAACCTGAGTGATAACATAATGGCGACTCCACTGGGGACCTCAGACAATCTCACAAAACCAGTTTGAAGCTCCACAGAGGAAGAAACCAACCTTAAAAAAGTTCGGTCGACTTGTGTTCTTAGAAAATTTCCCAAAAAACAAGTTAGACGCTGGCTCCCAAGAAGCATTCGTGCTACACAAGATCAAATCCAGATCCGAATCCCCCTGCTGTTTTTGAAAATCCCAACATAATCCCTAAAATCCGCAGAAAGCAAGAACAGCAAGAAGATTTGACTGCTTCTAGTCCTGAAGCAGTTCAACCTAGTAGTTTTACAACCCCTGTCAAAGTTTTGTTCCGTTCAAACCCTTCTTCCCCTTGTTCATCATCCACTTCTCCAGGCACTTCTTCCACACCTCCGTTCACTACAAATACTACCCCGATTGCTCCTATTATCCCAGTCACTCCAGTCGTTCCCCTTATCCCTGTTGTTATGGCTAATAGATATGCGCCCTTACAGCTGCCTGCTAATCCCGGGGCTATGCCTCAAGATTATCATACAAAAATTACCTATTTTGATGGCACAAATTCCTGCACAGCCCTACAACATACAAAGAAAATGCAGGATTACTTTGAGAGTTATGAGATTGATGATGACAGTGT
>APFE030322308.1:86745-103082 GCA_000404065.3 Pinus taeda
ATTAAGAGAGAGCCCTCTTTGATTGCAGGTGGGCTAGAACCTGCAATCCAAAGATTGGTTTGTGGTTACCTCGGCCGTATCCCTTCAGGAGCTTAGGGACAACCTGAGTGATAACACTTGTATCTACATCAGTCATTACTTGGATTATAGAGATAAAAACAAAGCCTTCTCTATAAATCAGTTTTAAATATGCTCATTTGTCGTAGGTAGAGCCTCTACTGCCAGCAGGCGTTTATAGCCTCGACAGGGCTACCTGTTACCCAACAATGATCTTGTATCCTACTTAGAGAAATATACAACTTTCAAAGAGAAATCCATATCCACACTTATTGATTTTATTTTCTTTTTACCCTTAAAGAACAATGTCTTGGTTTGGTATCCAATTTATGACAGTGTCATTCACTTGATTTATAACTTTGCTGAACAATTTGGCTTGTGATGAGACCCCTTGTATTTTGATTGCAACAATCTTGAGTCATTGCCCTGTTGTGGTATGCAGTATTGGCAAAGTGAACAAGCTATATTATCTATGATCATGATAAGCTGGCTCGTGATGAGACCTCTTACTCTTTAAGTTAAAGTGTATCATTGGATTATTCCCTGAACATTGTAATTTCCTAGCTGGGGAGGAAGTCATTGTTTCCTTAAGATAGCTCTGGACGACAATTGTAGAGTTTTTGGAAAGAGCTTTTCTACAGAGAATCTTCATCTTGTTATTGATACCTTTCATTGGACTGATGTAAAACAATTTCACACTAAAGGTCGCTTTTCATCAAAATTTTACAAGGTTGAAACTAGTATCATTTCTAGGCCTAGAGCCTTTAACTGTATCTTTCAATAATAACGATCAATTTTCTAGAAAGAATTCTATTTATACAAGTGAAAAAACAAAATCAACCTGAGAATTTGTGTCTTTTTCGTAAATCCCAAATGCAACCATTCACAACTGGTTTTATTATGGAAATAAAAATTAATCTACAAAATAGAAGAATGATCTCCTATGGAAAACATTTTTTGAGGATCTGTCCGTTAACAGGTAAAGATTCTCTTTTTCTTGCTAAATCCTGTAACATAAAAGTGGATGGACCTATGACTTCTGTGATTTGGAAAGGGCCAAGCCATATTCGTTGAAATTTTGTATGTTTCCCTTTTTCCTCATGAGCCTTGTCCCATTTTAAAACTAGATCTCTTATCTGAAAATCTTTTCTGGACATCATGTTTGAATCAAAAGAGGCTTTTACTAATGCTTGGTGTTGAGCATGAGTTATTTTTGCCTGTTCTCATTGTTCTTCTAACTCAATTATTTCTAGCTGCCTTAGTTGTAAGGAAGAAGTTGGTGGTTCATCAATATATTGAACTAAGGCCAAAGAGGGAATTGCTAAATGAGTTGGAAGAAGCACTTCTTTCCCATAAACTAAATTAAAGGGAGAAGTGCCAATGGAGGCTTTTTGTGTTATTCGATCTGCCCATAAAGCATATACTAAAGACTTGTGCCAATTTTTGTGATTTTGATCAATGGTTTGCTTAATAATTCTGATTAAGTTTTTATTTGTAGATTCAGCTAACCCATTCCCCTGTGGGTAGTAATTGGCAGAGTATTTAAGCTTGAAACCCCTTTTGAGTGCAAATTCAGTCATCACATTACCAGAAAAATATGAAGAATTATCAAACATTAAAGTAGAAGGCAACCCAAACCTGACGATTATGAACTGATCTATGAACTCGATGATATGTTCAGCATTAGCCGTCTTGAGTGGAACTACTTCTACCCATTTAGTAAAGTAATCTGTTGCTGTAAGGATATATCTATGTTGTTTAGAAGAGTGAGGAACAATCGCACCTATTATGTCCAATCCCCATTGATCAAAAGGCTGCTCAATGTTGACTGGTTGCAACGGAAATGATGGTTTCCTTTGTCTCCCAGCAACGGTTTGACAAACTTGACATTTCCTTACGTAGTTATGTGAGTCTTTGAATAATGTGGGCTAGTAATAACCTGTGCATAGGATTTATGTGCAGTAGCATCTCTAGCATAGTGTCTGCTTGTTGGCCCATCGTGAAGTTCCTGCAAGACTTTTTCAGCTTCAGATTTCTCAAGACATCTAAGGAGAACATAATCATAATTTATTCTAAAAAGAACATCATTCATGAGCTGATATTGTTTGGCCTTCAACCTTAGAGCTCTTTTCTTGGTATGATCGAGGTTTGAAGGAGCATATCCATTCTTTAGATAAACTATGATATCAGCGTATAATGACTCAACATCGTTTAGGATTACCTCGTACATTTTTATCTTTGTAGATGGTATTTCGGACATAAGCAATGCTCCAGCCAACATTTTTCAAAAGCCTTGACCTTTTACAATACTTGCTGGTTTGATTTCTACATCATATACCTGTAAGGCAGTAACCCAATTGGCTCTTTTCTCACCCACATCTTTCTGTACTAAGAGATTTCTTACCGCTGGAAATAGTACTATGATTTTTGTATGGGTTTTGAGTAGAAAGGGTTTGAAATATTTAATTGCTTTGAAAATAGCATAAGCTTGTTTCTCCACATCTGAATAATTTAACTCAGCCCCCTGTAAATTTGAACTGAAAAAAGCAATTAGAGCTTCTGCTTTGTCTTGATTTGCTTGAGTGAGTATCGCAACATATGATCTATCAGAGGCAAATGTATATAAAATAAAAGGATCGAAAAAATTTAGAGTTGCTAAAGATGGAGTGTTAACAATTGCTTGTTTGATCAGATTGAATGCCTCATATTCGTCTTGGCCCCATTTAAATTTTGAGTTCTTTTTAATCATTGCTTGTAAAGGAGATACGATTCTTGAAAAATATGGAACAAATCTCTTTACAAAGTTAATCTGGCCAAGGAAAGATTGCATGGCTTTCTTGTTGTGAGGTAGGGTTATCTCGAAAATCTCCTTGATTCTATCAGGATCAATATGAATTCCGGATTTTGACACTATGAATCCAAGAAGTTTTCATTCACTTAATGCAAAAAAAGATTTTTTCAGGTTAAGTGAAATTCCATACCTTTGACAACATTGGAAGATTTGTTTTAAATCTCTAAGATGATTGCTTCGCTTCTTGGAATATACAGTTATATCATCCAAGTAGATTACCACTGATTTATTAACTAACCCCTTGAATGCGATGTCCATGGCTCTCTGAAATGTGGCACCAACATTGATCAGACCAAAGGGCATCTTTTGATATGCGTAAGTGCCCCATTTGGTTCTGAATGTGGTTTTTAATTGATCATCGGGATGGACCAAAACTTGGTTGTATCCTGAGAATCCATCCAAGAATGAAATTAATTCTAATCCTACGACTGCCTGCAGTATTTTCTCCATGGTAGGAAAAGGAAAATTATCCTTTTGGCAGGCTTTGTTAAGGTTTCGAAAGTCAATGCAGATTCTAATGTCTTCGTTTTTCTTTCTAACGGGAACCATATTGGAAACCCATTTGGAATGTCGAACATGAAAAATGATTTTGGCTTTCAATAACTTATTGAGTTCAGATTTGATCTGGTTTTCTAGATTGGGATGGATCTTTCTCAACTTTTACTGGACAAGTTTTTCATCATCTATCATTGGGATAGTATGTCGGATGATGGAAGTGTCATAAGTTTTGAGTTCATCGTAGTTCCAAGCAAAGACACTTTTGTATTGTCTTAGGAGACGAATATACGCTAATTTTTCTTCAGGAGCTAGGCCAAGGCCTAGGTTGATATTCTGTGGTTTGGCATCAGTTCCAAGATTTACTAATTTATAGTTCAAAGTTGAACTTTGCAGTTTTTAATTGGTAGATCTTTTGAATCGATCTTTCAAATCATAAAGGTCTTCTAACTTGACTACTGACTTTGGTATAGCATTATTGGTGCTATCTTGTTGCAATTGTCTGTCATGTTGGTCCTCATCAATTATTTGATTGGTGTAAGATCCTTTAGATGTGAGGAAACTCATGATATCAAGATTAACGTTAAAAATCCTCCAATTGGTAATGTTATCAGGAATAGATGGTCTAAAGATTAATTCAATTGAAAATCGATCAGGGCTAAAGTATTCTGAAGGAATGAGCTTGGAAGCTACGTTGACTAGGAGGTCTGCACTAGCATTCTGGAGTCTGGGAATTGATGAAATATTAAATGCTATAAAGTGTTCAGTCGGATCTTGAACTAAAGATTGGTAATGTTTTAATGACCTGATAAACAATGTATAGTATTGCGTACCTGTCTGATTACAATTTCAGAATCTCTGAAAACTTGAAGATATTTGATGTTTAATATGATTTCTTTGTATAACCCTTGGACTAAAGCCTCGTATTCTGCGGTATTATTGGTGCAATCGAATTCGAGTCTACAAGTTAGCATAGTTTTATTTCCCTCTGGACTAATTAACATGAATCCTGCTCTTGCTCCTTCGCTAGACTTAGAACTGTCAAAAAATAACTTCCAAAAGAAAGATTTATTTACAGGACTATCTATAAAATTAATACATTTAGAACTATCTGTTTGAGATAAATTTTCTACTTGAGATAAAACAGAATGTTCTAAGTAAGGTGAAGTATGAGCATTAAAATTTCCTCATAAAGAATCTATTGAGTAGTTGCCAATAATGTTATTGTTGTATGCTACCGGTTCATTCTCTCCTTCCAGTTCCGTTACTATGTATTTATGATGTTTTTCTTGCTCAACTTTTATTTGATTTGGCTTACCATTGTAAGGGAGCCACATGTGTGACCAATGAGTTGCAAAGTATCCATGAAGTTTTTCTGACCAATCTGTGCTAAGATTTAAGCCATAAAATTCCGGAATATCAGCAACTAAAATGTCGATAACTTGACATACCTTTGAATTAGATGACAACTTATGGTAACCTGATTCAATTCGCCGAGCACTTCAACTTGCGATCGATCTAGCTGAACTATGCGCACATCAGATTTTTGCGGTTGAACGTTCAACTTTGCACATATTGATTCTGGTAGAATATTAGATGAAGCTCCAAAGTCCACTAAACAATTATGCAAATTTTTGTTGAAAATTTCATAAGTAAGAAGAAATGGGGGAGTATGAGATCTCGACCTTCCTCCAATTAAAGCGATATCGTTTGGATCAACTTTATTAATCACATTAGTTGGAGGTATTCCCATTCATGGGAAGCTTGAGAGATTACAGTGGCAGGCAAAGGTGCAATTGGTACAACATGTAATTCTTTGAAAAGTATCTTTCGCTGGTGTTTTAACTTGCTCAATTCGTAAAACGTGATGTTAGCCCTAGTCTTTTTCATGTCTTCTATAATAGTATACTCCATTTTATCCGAAACGATCAGTGTTTTTGATGGAGTTGATGAATCTGTTTGAACTGGGCTGGTTTGAGTCGCTTTAGGCTTTTTTTTCTTGGTTGCGGCTTTGTCCTTAGTCATTGAGCTTGCACTCTTTGGCTTAGGAGTAGGTTGAGGAGGATCAAGTTGATTTCTACTTCGAGTACTAACCAGGGATGCCTCTTGATCCTCTTCATCTGGGAGGATGAAATCCCACATACCTTGTACCTCTACAAATTCTTCTTCGTCGGTATGTTCTCTAGTAGCAATCTCCTCTTCTTCTTCTTCTGATTCAACACTTGTGATAACATTTGGCGGCTTTGAATTAGTCGAGGGGTTTCTTCTATAAGGCTTGTACGACTTTTTAGAAGAAGTTTCTGCCACTTGTTTCTTAATGTCAACCATCTCGTTAGACATGGTTTTCAAAACTTTTTGCAATCCTTCTAAATTGAACGGATCTTTCGATTATTTTTTCTTGGGATCTTCCTTGAAAGTAACCTTCTTGGATTTTCGTTCTTCTATTGCGTTTTTCTTTTCTAGGGCTATGATACATTTCTCTACTACTATTGCTTCTTTCATATTTTCTGCTAACGTTGTTTTATTAGCCCTATCAACAAAGATTGCAATGTTTGATGGTAAAGCAGTGATGTACCACTCACTTCACACTTCTTCCCTAGGCTTGGAAGCAGTAGGAATTTTATTTAACAGTTTATTGAAATGTGAATTAAAATCTTTGATAGGTTCCTTTGACTTGGCCCTAAGGTTAGACGGGTCGTTGATCAGTGTCGCCGTAGACCTGTCATCACCGAACTTAGACAGGAATTGTTCTTGGAAGATATTCCAACTAGTGATAGATCCAGATGGTAATGAGAAATACCATGATCCAGCTACTCCTTGCAGAGTATAAGGAAAAAATCGAACGACAGCATCTTCGTTGGTAACTCCATTGAGATTTATGGATAACATAAAGTTATTTATATGTTCTTCCGCTAGTATGCTTGCTTCAGGATTAAACTTAGGCAACCATTTTTCAGGATGGGACGGTATCTAACTCAAGGGTGCAGGAATTAAGACTGCCCCTGGGTTATTCCATGGAGACTGGGCCATCATTGAAATACTAACAGAGGAAAGTGTAGAAGATGATCCCTGAGGTTGGGCAGATGAGGATATTATGACTCTAGAAGATAGAGAAGGGGATTTGGAAGTTCCAGTGGAATGGTGGACAATCATATGAAGTGGAGGAGTGGATGGTTGACTTCTCGGTGGAGAGGTTGAGATGGATGATGATGATGAAAGAGTCTCGCTATCAGACCCTTTAGGTGATTTCCTTGCTCTCTTCCTTGTAGGTAGAGGTAACTCAGTTGGCTGAACATCAAACTTTTCGCTTTTTAATATGGTAAGAGGATGAGTAGAATTATATTGCAAAGTCACGCTGCCTTGAGATTTATCAGATCTTTAAGGAGATATAGAAAATCGCTGAAGTTTGTGAATCAAAGATTCAAATTTAGGAGGCTCAATAGTAGATTGTTCTGAAATGTCAGGGTTTGTAGCAGTGAGTGTTGTTCTTTCGACTTTTGGCTCTGGATTTAAAGATTGTAAGTGTGATGGAGAAGTCGGGGGAGATGGTGAGGGCGATTTACTCTCAGAATGGTATTTAGATTTAGACTTACTTTCCATTCACAGTTCAGGACCCTCCTTCTAATGCCAAATATGTTGAAGCCCCAAAAATCAGGTCTACAACAAGGGGGATACCCACCCAGTCCGGACCTTGGTTAGCAGCTCCTTTTCCATTTGGTGTAGTGGGTCCGACTGGGGATATGGGACCAATTTCCAAATTTATGTGTGTGTGTGTTGAGAATTGATATTTCCTTTCTAAAAAATTCCTAAGTGAAATGATTTAATCCTAATTCTAATCTAATGACATGCAATTGTATTCTAATAAACAAAAGTATCTAATTCTACACTAACTCGGGATGAAATCCTTCCGTTATGCGATCTAAAATGATTTCAAATAACAATTGGTAATAAAGATCATTCAATTGTTATGAGAAAAGAATTCAATAGAAATAAACCACTTCATATAAAAAGTTAGACGAAACAGTTGTGAATAACATATCGCATAATAAGCTGGTCATACATTAAGCATAAATAAATAGTTATCACCGTACATAAGTGCCAAATGATAACTCAATCATTCACGCATCAATATATAAACAACTAAACATAAATATCACTTTAACACAAAGGCAGAAATAGTTAAGAGATAGAAGTACCATTTATAACTAGTTCTACTCATGAGCTTCAAGTGATAATGATTTATCTCTTCTTAATCCAACATCCACTAAGAGTACAGAAGTGCAACATCAGTAGCAGATATTAAATGCAGATATCAGTAAATCTTGTTCCATTCATTCATCAAAACCTCCTTCCGAGGGAAAGTTTTTGACAAATTTCAGGACCCTTCTCTAAATGCATGAGAAGGGTTTAAATACTACTAACTAAATCTAAAAATAACTTATTACAAAAATGTAGGATGCAGTTTAAATGACCGGCCTTATTTCAGGCAAAAATAAAGAAAAATTAATACTAATATTGAATCTACAACTAAAACTAACAACTAACTATTTCTGTATCCGTTCCTTGAAATTGCACGCATTCAGCATTTGCTTGAGAAGAGTCGGCTGGACGACTTCCGATTTTAATTGTCCAGCGAAAATAGAATCGAAAAGAGTTGGTGCCATCTTCTCGGCAGAATTGATGATGCATTTGAGAGTCATACACTGGCTATGTGGTTTTACCAAATATGCCCAGTAAGAATCCCAATTCAACTTAGTTAATCTTTTGTTTGATTCTTTCTTTTCTTGAGCCTTCTGTCTCCAGCCTGTTTACAATTACTGTGCATATATACATACCATTTTGAAGATATTTCTGACAAATACCACTAGTTTTAGGATTCGAGTTTTACTTTTTGGTTTACCTCTAGCGTTCTTTCCTATAAATTTTTGGGCTTACAAGTGATTGAGCAATTAGAGGCTTTCATTTTCAAGAAGTTTTGCCCACCTATCATAATAAGTCTAATGGATTCCCCTTAGTTCTAGTGAACATGGTTAATCATAGCCTTTGACTCGGTTGTGGTCTATCTAATATATCATACTAGTCTAAATCCCATTGGGTTGACTACTATTACTAATATATATATATATATATAGACCACATTCCAAGTAGTAGATTCTGTCAATTACTTTGATCCAACACCAAAGCAAGCGATCTAGCCACCACCTGTCCTTTCTTTACCTTTGACTTCAACTTCTGCTTCAACCAAGGGTACCAGGTTTAGTTCTGGCACGATGAGTGAGTGGTTCCTATATGCGAGATAACCTCCTTCGTACACAAGCTTTACCAGAGAGGTTTCTCTCTTCCCTTGATGAGGACTAGATAGAATACCTTATTTTAAGGACTCCCTTTCAGGAGATCCGTTCATCCTAGCCCTTCCCTTTGGCAGCTGCTAATAAATCAAGCCAAGCCTTCAAGCAGCACATCCATATCTGTCCAATGAATCGCGCATCAAAAACTTCCTCCGTTTCTTGATCCGGGCTTCCTTGGTGCGATTTTTGCCTCTTGCAGGCTTTTTGTTAGTGGACATAAAGCTTAAATTTCGTGAAAATAATGATTTCGTAAGTTCTTGACCCTGAGTCTTAAATCATCTGTTTTTTATGTCAGCGCTGTGTAGTACCCATTTAACCATATCCGTGTAGGGGAGACTTTGGGGCCTCGGCGCTATTCGGTGCAAGAACGAGCAAGCTAGATCTGTAACTGATGCCTCAGAAGACCCATATGAGCCTGCAGTAGTTGTAACCTCAGATGCTTTGGGATTCTCTTCCTCAAGTAGACTGTACATGCCTTCCCAAGTGGTAATACCAACGTCTCTATTACAAGCAGTGTCTGTATACAAGGGCGTCATTTCTTTGTCTTTAGAACTCGAAGCTTTGCCTTTCTTCCCCATAATATCCTGAATACTGCTTTGTATAGTTCTTTATTCTTCGTTCCTGCAGTTACAAGTGAGGTGAGAATAATGATAAGGAAAAGGTGACAGGAAAGCTTTAAATGCTGAATACATATAAAAATACACCACCTTACGTGAAATGGCTCTTCAATCAACACAAAACCATATTTCATTAACAACTGGAAACTAATCATTAATTAGCATTAAAGCGCATAACTAGGTCTCGATTTATGGAAAAAGCTTTCTCGAACAACGAACCCAAAGGATCTGTGATGGGGCAATTTGCTTCGCAACATCGCAGATCGCTGTGTCACAGATCGCAACATCGTTGTGTCGCAATATCGCAACATCGTTGTGTCGCAATATCGCAATATCACTGGAACGTAGCATTGACAATTATCCGTTAATGTGTTTTCCACAAAATGCGATTTCTGATATGCGCCATCGCATATCGGCAGTTTGAGTTTTTTTTTTATAGTGTAAATGGTCTTTGATGCATGCGATGCGATGAAATTTCACATCGCGATCTCTCACTCTTAGAGTTTCTCTTTTAAGGAGGTATCCATTATCCTTTTTGCGATGCGATATTTCTTAAGGAGTGATTTTATCTTACGCTATCATAAAACTTAAGCTTTTTAGATTTTTCAAGGGTATTCTCCTGAGTTTATGATTGTAAATTTTATTTAAAAAATGAAATACAAACATAATTGATTTCTAAATTTTTTGACTAAGGGTCCCCACTTATTTAGTATTAGTAATAATACTAAATAAAAAGGGGGTTTTTTCTAGCCACAACAGAGTCCTTAGTGGATTCATCATCGCCGATGACTCCAATAGCACGCAAGTATTTCTCCATGACAGTCACCTCTTCGCAATTTTCTATCAATGTTGGTTTCACATCACCCTTGACGAACTGCGTGATACTGGTTGGCAATGCAGACGTGTAGTAGTCAACGGTGATGGGGTCATGAGGTTTGGTGTTTGCTGAAAAATTGTTCATAATGCAGTTAAACCTCTTATTGAAATATTTGACATTTTAATTATGCTCCATCTTGAGACTGCACAACTTCTTCAGCAACATGGTAGGGTTTTATCTTCGGCAAACTTCTCAAGGAAAATTCTCTTGAACACCCCCCAGTCCTGGATGGAATTTGGTGGAAGGCTATGGTACCATATAGCTACTCTACCATCCAAGATATAAGGGAACAGTATGCATGCAGTGTCATCATAACGTACCTCGAGTGTTTGTAGATGTAGGTAGAAAGTGTCTCAGTTGTCTTCTGCCTTCACTGTCTTGTCAGGGTCATATTTCATTAAGAGCTTCTCCACGTGTCTCAACATCTTGTGCAGGACACCCAAGAGTGCGGATGGGCCCTGATTCATCCATTCCATATTTTTATCTGCCATGTTGTCCTATTCTTTTTCCTCCTCCTCTTCTTACGAATATGATGGTTCTTCCTTTGAATCTGTTGGTTCATCTTCGCCTTCACCTCTTCTATTTCCTTCCCCTCCGCTAGAACTCGAGCCTAAGAGTAAGAGGTTGTATTATTCTTCCTTTCGAAATATTGGAGGTTCCTCTTCTTTTTCCACATCTTCTGCTAGCTCTTCAAGAGTGGTGAAGATCACTTCTTCCATAGATGAAACTACCACTCTTGTGGGGGTAGTCTTTTTCTTCCTCTGAGAATATGGAAGAGCATACACTCTCAAAATTAGTCCAACAACTTTAGAAAATTGAAGGGTGATGGGATAGACAAATCAGATACATTGATAGGGGATTTCAAGTTCGGGTTTGGAAGATGAGAAATGGCCAACTTCAGATTTGTGTGTAGAGGATAGGGAGTGATTGTTACTACCTTGACCAGATGATGGATGAGTGGGGTCGGTGAGACAATCAACCATAAATTGTTGGCGACCCTCCTTCTAGCGCCAAAAATGTTGATGATGTTTGACTTGTCAACATTCAAGGGATCTCCTCGATATGAAGTCCAAACTAGACTTCAAACCATTTGGTATAGGAGTCCCATCCAGTAGGATGGCTCGGTTTCCATTATCTTAGAGATTTTCCTTAGATATTGTTGTTCAACACATGAAAGTGTTATGCTTGTATCTTAAAAAATCGAGGTGAGTATACTTGGTGAGTGAGTCATGTAACTTGTGTCTAGGTTCTCTTACTGCAAAAGGGGAGAGTAAAGTAAGCCTCTAATTGAGAGGTAGTAGTACCACCCAAGAAGAGACACACGTAAAATAGAAAGGGTATATCCGACGTCCAACAGAGTAATCCACAACGGATGCTACAACTGTTAAAACCAAAGTGAAAGAAAAACATGTACACCATCCAACAGAGTAGTCCACACAGATGGGATGGTCATTATAACCTGTAAACAAGACAACTCTGTCTCGTTTCCTACAGAGTAGTCCACAAGGATGAGACAATAGTGATAAGAAATGCAACACATTCTCAACAATGTAAGTACTAAAACACCAAAGTAGTTTAACTATCTTAGCACAGGTTAAGAAAACATGCATTACAAATGTTTAAAGAGTAGTCTTACAAACATTTACAAAATATGTGTGAAAATGTGTTGGGCTTAACAGGATTTTGAATTAAGAAAAAGTTCCAAGACACATATGTACACCATACATCACTAGTCCCAGTAGTGGGACATTGGAGCCACTCCTCGCTCCTCAAAGAACAGACTTAAACTCTCAAGGCTAGGTGGGAGGAGCCAAGGTGAAAAGTCCTTGCTCATACAACGAGAGTGATATATATATCCAAGGGTGATGTTTGACGCTTGTGACCCTTGGGCTACCCTCATGACTGTTCAAATTCCTATTACTTTTCAACTGACATAACTCTTCAACTTCATGTGTGCGTCCATTGGACTTTCACTTTACATTACATTTAGTTACAAAAGATATGGCTGATAATGGTGATGTGGCCTTGAAAACTCATGACACAACATGACATGACACTACTGACATGGATTGGCTAGCTATGGTGGCAATATCAAGTTGTTGTGTTGTTGAGTGATGGATGTGCTCTCAGGTGTGCTTTTCCTTCTCTTCCACATGGCTTGATGTTGTAGGGTCTTCAATGTTCTTTTAATTGCAATATGGTTACATGTATGTGTTCCTTTCGTATTCTTGTTTGATGGGATTATTTCGTCCATCCAGCTACAAGTAAGTCTTCTATCATGTGCGCTCCTTCTTCATCCTGTTTAGACTACCTATTCCTACAATTCACTCATGACGGGATGAAATCAAATCCAAAATCTCCTAGTCTATCATGTTGCATTATTTTCCATGGTCTGGGCCCGAGACAGATGACAAGTTGGGAAGAGGGCCTAGTAACTGTGCATTGCATAGTTCCAGGTGACAGGGAGGGACACTGGTCACTAAGACTGCGCGGAGCACAACTTAGGCTTGGATGAGTAACTCTGGAGCGCAGTCTTCATTGTCAGGGAAAACATCACAGAGGCCACTGGGAGGCAGGATTGTGCAATTGAGGACACAAGTGGCTACTACAAGGTGGGACCCTAAGTGGCACCTATACGCAGTTTCCTGAGGGAAGACTAGGAAAGACAACAGAGGGACCAGAAGACAATTTTGTGTAGTTTTTTAGAGTATTGAATCCTAGTTGAGGGAGGTCATTGGGAGGATACTTCTACGTAGTTTCTAGGAGAAGTGGAGGCTCACGTCTCTACACAATGCGGGGTTCCAACAAGAAGGAAGGAGACTTGATAACTAATCTTTTGAAGTGCGTAGTTCAAGTCGGGCTTTGAGGCAATTCCTGTGCAGTTTTGGGAAGGAAGATAGGTTGCTCACCTTTGTGATTGCAGAGTGCAGCTGACCTGTGGGATAACCTCATGCACTATACACATCCAGTTAACAAAGAAGCACAACTGAGGGTTGAGATTACGTGGTAAAGCTTAGTTGGGGTCTGGTGAAGTCGAGTTGTTCTGTTGAGATATTTTCAAGAAAATGGCTAAGTGTGAGAGGTAAGTGAACTTGTGATGACTCGAAATTATGGTCACACTCTTAGCATACTTCGACAACATGAAAACACTGACCACTGGGAGGACATAACAAAGCATAACCCTATGTGGGACTATCTAGAGCTGAAAGCGGCAGGTGTTGTTATGTAGTGTTATTCTCGAAGGTGTATGAAAGAAACAACTTTAGAATGCGGATGAAAAATAACCTTAACAGAAAAAATGGCTGTAAAATAGAGTGGATCTGCAGCAAATGATAAAAACAAAACCTGCCAAAGTCCTGATCTATGCAACAAAAATAGTTAAACAACAAAATGGAATAAGAAAATAAGCGCAAATAACTCCAATAATCCAATGGAAACCAGATATAAAGAATATATTTTATTATATGACACCTGTGAAGCGTACAAATAATGTTACCATCCCCCCTCAGTGGGATGGGTTCTTGGCTATCCTCAATGTCTTTAGCTCTGTAGAGTCTCTCTTCCCTACAATGTGTAAACCTAGCAAAAAATGTTTGAGCTTGATGGGAACTCAAATGGAAAAAGCAAATGGTAAGAGACAATGATTATAATCAAAGTTGCAATAGTGAGTGCAACAATGAAAATGATTCAAAGTGAATAATGGATTTAAAACCCTTCAATTTATAACAAAATATTAGGTTATTCTCGAATAATGGAAAATAATAAAATATTATTAACCAAATTCTAGAATTAACTGTTTGGAATATTTTATTATATTTGGTTGGAGGGAAAAATTATTTAAATTGGTTAAATACTTTTATTTAGAAATAATAAGTAAATGAATTATTTATCATCTCAAGGAATCTGGTTAAGGAATAATAAACAAATAATGATTTGTTTAAGTATTCGTAGAGGATTTAGTCAAACTTGACAAGGAATAATAACTAAATAATGATTAATTAATTATTCCTAGAGAAAAATAAGAAAAATAATGATTTATCTAATTATTTCTCATGATTGGGTCATATTTAGTTAACAATGGTTTAATTAATTATTCCTAGAATATAGTTAAATAAATAATGATTTATTTAATTATTATTCATGGGTTTAATCAAAAATAACTTAACAAATTTGGTTTATTAAGTAATTTCTTATATTGAAAGCAATTTTACTATGGTAAAATTGGCCCTACATGGTGTACTTTGATCCATCTAGTAGGTTATGGCAAGATGATCAATTTTTGGTGTTAACAAATTCCTCCCCGATGTACGGGTGTTGGGAGAAAAACGTATGACTGAAGTATGTTGTAAGGACGGAATCTCTAGACACCGAAGGGGGGTTAGAGAGAGAGAGAGAGAGAGAGAGAGAGAGAGAGACCAATGGAGCTAAATCGAAAGAGGATAGTGATCGAGGGGGTGAGACTAACTAACTGATGTAAGTCTGCTTTTATGTTTTGGTACCTGATATCAAATGAGGCGAGGGAGGCATACCCATACCCGCTGAGATAACTAAGTACAAATAATAATGGCACACCCATTAAATTGAAATTGAGCACTAAAGTACATGTTGAATGGTACATGACATGCTGGCATAAATGATCTAGGAAATAATAAAATGAATCCCATATACATAATGCACCTGGAAAAACATGAGCTAGGACTAAATACAATAACATCTGAAAACATGATGCATAATGGCCCTTCCCTTAAATAATGGGTGGGGGGTAGGGTATAACAACCAAAGAAGCCCTACTAAACAGGAAAGGGCTCTGCAAAACTGAATGGATCATATGAAGGAGACATGCATGTTATTAGTGTTGCAAGTGATAGGAACTAAAACCATCAAACCTGTAGAACTGCATCTGAGGCTGTAGCATAATATGAAGTCATCTGGGCATGTGGGGGGCTACCTGAAAGGCCACCCCCTCATGAGATCTAAAACATCTCACACACACCTGAGAATCACTGGTACAATCTACTGCATCACAAGACCATGAAGTGTATGAATCACGAGAATGAAACAATAAAGTCAAAGGGAAATTATGATTCCCTTTGCTTGATCCGAGGCATCAAAAAAGAGTGGAAGTTGGAACCAAGATACATCGCCCTCTAGGCCGTTCTTCTTGAATAGATGGGCTAATGTCGATAGAATAAGGCCCATCATAGGTGAGGCAATGACGATCCTCAGATAAGGCACGAGGGAAAATAGTAATGTGTCTTATGGACTGACACCAGGTGTTACACAAAAATATCGTCACCTTGATTATTTGCAGTCGGTGTAGGCCTATCATTACCTATACCAGCTTCCTAAGCAAGTCTTAATCCTCAGCTCTTCAAAACAAGCTTGAGAAATGAGAAGACATCAAAAAAGCATGTAACTCTGGTTCCGCACTTTCTCTCACTTTTGCCTGCGGGCCCGCACCTTTTGTTCAGGATATCTGCGTACTTATACGCTCTGTATGTAAAGGGGAGGGTGCGTACCCCTGCGAAAGTCAAAAGGCGCAATTTTTATCTTAAAAAACTCACTTTGGGTTAATTCTAGAGGTTTCTAGAAGGAATTTTACGTGGATTGTTCGCTCCAAGTGTTTCATGCATCCCATCATAGGAGGAACTAATCCCTTGTTGAGAGGAGCTATCCCTTTGAAGGAGGACTCTATCCCTTTGAAGGAGGAGCTGGTAACTGATCTCCATTGCACTATAAATTGAGGCATTGGGTCAGTGGCCAGGGAGGTTAGAAGCTGAACTTTTGAGGGTAAATGCTAGTGAAATCAAGACTTCCTATTTGAGCTTAAGAGGAGAGATCACATACCTTTTTGGCTTCATTAGGGAGTGAGTGAAGCTTGTCAAAGTAGAGGAGACTTCTTGTTGGACCCTGGGAGGAGCTTCTACAGCGTCAAGGCAAAGGTTGTAAGGTTCTTCTCCTTTTGAATTAATACAATCAAGCTCATTTTTCTCAACAAGTATCTCATGTTATTTGTTTCATGGACTCCTTGACTTTCATGTTAAATATGTTTTATAATATTTGATATTCAGGTGCTATTTAATTGTTTGCCT
>APFE030322308.1:120171-140090 GCA_000404065.3 Pinus taeda
GGACTCCTTGACTTTCATGTTAAATATGTTTTATAATATTGGATATTTAGATGCTATTTAATTGTTTGCCTTGTTTGGGCTTGCAGGTTTGCGATGAAGGAACTTACTTGGATCAAAGGAGCGAAGGCATCTCCGAACTTGCGTTGGACATGAGGTAGGCCTTAAACACGTTTGTTTGCCATTATTTATAAAGCGCATTTAGAGAAAGATAGTGTTTGGTTGGTTTGTTTGTCATTAGGTCTTCATTAGATTCTAGGAAGGTCTGTCTTGTCCGCAAGATCGACTCATTCTGCGTGACACCAGGGAAAATGGGAAAAGGAGACTGAGGGACAAACATACGACTTCCCTTGTCAGAACATGAAGTGCATGGTTGACTTGGAAGTGACTTATGTGACTCAGGAGGGGATGGTGGATAGTATGATTGAAGGCAAAAATGGGCAACATAGGATGAATGGTATGCAAATATTAATGGAATATTGTGACATGATACAATGGGATGTGAAATAGACTCCCTGGATGTAAAGGTGACCCATCGCAGATGATCTAAACAAGGGTGACTCGATGATGATTCCACACAGAATAGGCCCGGTGGGGACAATGAAAACATGAGAAAATGATGGTTTCTCATGAGAAAACTGACACATGAGACGACAAGCGCCAAGGGAAGGTGGTCCCCAAAGTACAAGCATCTCATATGAAGAAATTTGATTTTGAGAGGCGACGAAGTGACCCTTCTTGGAAAGAATGGCTTCTGGGTGAAGTGTAAAATCATAAAAAAAAAGCCAGACCCATTATAGTGCTCGATGAAATCTTTCCAACGATGCTGATAGTTTGTCAAACCGAGCTACAGTTTGGTCCCAATGGGAAACAAGAAAACTGGGGGTTTTCCTATAAAAATATGTTTTCCCTCCAATTTAATTCATTTGTACATTGCGCTTTGGTGAATTTGGAGAGGAGAAAAGGCCCTAAATCTTGTGAAGATTGTAGCAGACAAACCAACCATTAGAATAGGGATCTGTAACTTTCAGGAAAGTGGCCTTACTTGTCTAGAGATGGCCTTAATGCTTCTTGAAACAATGGTTCCTGGTGAAGAATTAAGGGAAGAGGAAAACGAGAATGAACTATTAGAGGAGGTCTAGAATCATCCTCACCCACTAAGTCAAACAAAGGGACTATGTGGTAAAGGTGGTATAACATAGATTAGAATATTTGAAGATATGGTATCAAATGTCTACGATATGCGTTGTGAATATGGCTCGTCGGAGAGGTCGGTAGGACAAACTATCCAAGGAATGGGAGGATAATCGACCATACCTAGATCTGGTGGGATCTAGTCCAAGACTTATGTTAATCAATTAACAAGATTTCTAGGGGAAACCATCATGCTCCCAATCATGGGATACTGCCCACAATCATATTTAATGGAGGGGATTGATCTAGTATGCAAAGGTGAGAATGATGCCCCTTAGCAGGAGGAGTTTGTGAAGCGCCATTGTGTTCCGAGTGCTCGAAAAAGGGATTTAAGAATCTTGGCCCAACTTGGCACGAGATCTCAAAAGTATGATAAGGATATGTAGGGGTCTATGTGTCACCCAGTATACTATGGGCATACTGGATGTATCTAGAGTGGTGGAATCCAAAGACATTTATTTTAATATGTCGATGCATAATGTGGTTATGCATATTTTATATGACGATTTTGGTTCGCCATTTGTTTTTTTATGGTTGTCTTCTATGGTATACATGTTATAAATTCCATTCTAGAATGTTATTTGCAATGGTATCTACATAGTTATTTTGGGCTTGAGGAACGTGACTGAAATTAATGGTTTCAAATTCACATAATTACAACTTAACTTGTAGATATTTTCTATATAGGACTTGGTTATGCACATGATACACACCATTCAATTGCATGACAAGCAACAAGGAATCTAATCCAACATGAAGATGAAGGATGTGATGAGAAAGGGCATTGAATAACAAGCATATCACTACATCATATTCGACCTGGTTATTGGTGGTAGACCCAATGCACATGCCGTGAGAATGGACTAACGTATGCAAGGGGGTGAAAATGGCCCATGTTTTTGAGTCTAGGTTCTTGGAGAAGCAACTCGCACCGTCGGTGTAACCGATATACAGTGTGGATGATGGATCCATCTGAAAGGTGAAAAAGATGATAAATGAGATGATGCAACCTACCTAAATGCATTACATAAATAAATACACACAAATCAGTTTGATATAATATGGGTAAATTTTCTTAAGGTACAATGCATTTCCAGGATTAGGAAGAAGTTGGCCTTCGAAATCCTGTAAGAGATATGCCCCCTTACCCAAGTCATTACGAATGATGTAAGGTCCTAGCCATAATGATGGGTGAGACAACAACGAAGGATACAATCAAAACCGTGACAATAAAGGTCATCACTGATGAGAAGATAGCGAGGGGCCTGGTATAGGATACTCCATAGATCATCGCGAGTAAGATGGGGGGAAAACTTCTGGGTTCGCAAATATGTGATGAAGTACACACAATGGTGCATATCATCCCAAGGGTAATTAGGGGTAGACGTAGCTTCCATGATGTCCTCATCAGAATGGAATATGGGTGGATGGTAGGAATATTGACTACATGATGTGGTGGCAGTACCTAGTGCATCATCCTGAGAAAGAAGGTTCACATACGCATCATCCGAGGTGGTAGATGGTGAGCTAGTAGATGGAAGATCTACTGATGCTAATACCTGGGTTTTTGATGAGGGAGGTTAAAAAAAAGTGCATACAGGAACCTCAAAGAGGTTTTCCTACAAGGATCTCAAGGATGACAATAGGTAAAGGATGTGGATTGTAGAGTCCATCATCTCGACATCGGGGGGAGGGATCACGATGGTGGGAACAGAGTCCCCCTTTTATGGTGTACTAGTGGTACCATAATCCACAGGTATAGGAGTAGATGATACACTATGAGTGGCCTCTAATTCATGAAGCACATGGAGGAAATCATGAAATTAGTCGAGACAAGGGCAACAATGGGAATAGTGGCCGTAATGATTGCACAAAGAACATGAGTGATTTGTATGCAACGATTTAAGTTTCTTGGTTGAATCAGGTAAGGTAACTTGGACCTCAAGTATGTTAGATTCAGGAAACGTATAGTTGACCAAGGGTTTGAGGCGAGGAAGTTTAGGATAGTTATTGGTGGCATGCCCAAAAACATCACACAAAGCACATGGAAGTGTCCACTTTGGAGGCTTGGGAGTTGGAGGTTCTTGGGTTGCCTTGTACTTAGGTTCCTTCTTCTTGGCCTTGTCCCCTGTCCAGATGCTTTCACAATAGGAGTGGGTTCCTATTGAGGTTAAGGTGGAACTGTAGAAATGGTAGGGGTCATAGGGACCAGTTGAACCAAGTTCAAAGCATGATATGGTATTAGTTGGCCAGGCGTAGTGCTCCCTAAAGGACCAATGTACCAGATTGGGATCCCCAAATTCATATTACGGAGACTCAATGAAGCCATGACAGGGATATTGAGTTATGCAATGGGTATGTATTTACTCTCAATGACATTGCCTTTTTCCTCTTTTCTTATCTCTTTCGTACCTTGATATGCTAACATATTGATGGATTGTGATAAGAAATGAATGAACTACTCTGGATTAAGATTTAGCCATCCTAACTAACTCTTATTCATTTTTATGCAGAAAAATGATGAAAGGAACAACTGCTGTCCCCTAGAGATGGAACAACATAAACCAACAAAGGACAATGAGGCATGTTAGGTGCAGTCAAGTCAAAGAACGAATCAGGAGGATCAACGCTAAATAAGAAGAATGTCAGAAGATAGCATTTAGTTGTGAATCCCTCAGGATCTTCCTATCCTGAGGGATCACATTTATCTTTTACCTTTCGACTATAAAAGTGAAAACTGTAGGAAGAAAGGGAATCGATCAATGTTTATCTCAAATTGTAATTTTAATTTACAGAATTGTGCTTTTGAATAACACGACCGTATTGTAATGAGGATTGAATTCAATCGTTAATACATAATCTACGTTTTTGTTCATTCGTATTCTTTGAAGTAGCTTAGTAGTATCACTGGTGGCTAAGGCCCAACCTTTGGTGGATCGAAATTCTCTCCTCTGTGTTATATCTTTCTAATTCACATGAGTCTAATTAGTTTGATGTTTTTTCCATTTTCTGCTAAGATTACCTTGTTTGATATATTCTGATTTCCTATGAGTTTACATTGCAGTTAGTTTACTTTCCTTTTCTCATGTACTTCGCAACTTTGTCATTTGATTTCATTTATGCTCACTGTAGGTTAAATTAGTTATCAGTTAAGACATTGATTTTTGTTGATTACGATAAGGGCGTGGTTAGTATAGAATCAGCTGAAAGATATTGGTTAATTCTACTAAACTCTCAGTTGACATCATTTCCATTCGAATTGCTTAATTGAGATAGAATGTGATTCATATAGAATCAACTGAAAGAGACTGGTTAATGCTACTATGCTCTCGGTTGATGCTATTCTCAATTGAATTTCTTGCCTCAGATTTGATTATGATTTCAGTTGAAGATTAAGTCTTGATTCTTGGATGTAATATTTCCGTTAACAGTTGTAGCTTGAGTTTTATGAATGCATCCATTTACTCTTGTCTCAAGTTTTATAGTTCAACTTAAAAAGCATTACTCTTTGGATTTATAGCTTGCACATATTGTGTACACTCTTGAAACAAAAAGACTTACCCAGTTTGGTAATTAATGTGAGGCAATTAGGAGTTTTAAAAGACACCTATTAGCACCCAACATTTTGGCACCGTTGCTGGGGAGAGTGTTTCCATTTCATAAAGAATGATGTATGTTTGATATTTGTTGCTGGAAAATAATTGGATATTAAAAATAGGAGGTAAGAACCTATGTAACAAGCAAGTAAAGTGCCTGCTCCTCCACCCACTTTTTAGCACAATTGCATAGAAGTTGAAGTAGGTGTTTAATGTTTGTCTGCTGAGGGAGAACTGGGTATTAAAAACGAAAGGTAAGAACCTGTGTAAGGAGCAAGTAAAATGCTTGCTCCCCTGCCCACTTTCCAACAAAATTGATAGGAATTTGAGGTAGAAATAAACATTTGTATATTTGCATGAATGACTAAGAAGAAAAGACCAGAAAACGATGTAATCCCACATCCCAAACCTGAAAATCCTAAGGGACCGGTGACCCTTGGACAATCAACCTTTATCGACGAAATCATAAGGAAAGTTGAGTCTCAGCCATCAGTATGACCCTGAACCGTTGCTTTTAGACACCCTACTGTCTCCCTTCAGGCCACAGGATCACCATCTGTAGCTTACGCTGAGGTTCACAGTAAAACTGAAGGTACTGAACAGATTTTTCAAGATTTTGAAAATTCACAATCACGTCCCTCACAAGAAGGGAATTCTTGCAACCTTCGTGAAGGAGAAGGAGAAACAAGTAAATCTGAGATTAAATCAGCAGAACCGAGATCTCCTGAGGTAGTGATTGAGCAGAGGACACCCATTGTCCCAGATCAAGGTAATGCTGTTAGTCTCATCCTCGCCTCTTCTAGACATTCTAGGAACAACTCTCCAGTGCTAGAGATCCCAGAAGGATACTGGCATATTTTTTACCAAATGGCCAATAACCCGCAACCACCCCAGACCTCTACACTATAGTATCATATTGTTGACAGAACTGTCAGTGCCCCCATGAAAGCCATCCCATTACAAAACATTCCTACCTTTCATGGGCTCACTTCAGAAGATTCGGATGCATTTCTGTTTGAATTTGATGTCCTATGTCGAGGTTATGATTACACTAGTGACCCCCATAAACTAAAACTGTTTCCCTCCACTTTAAAGGGAGTAGCCCTACGTTGGTTTATGGGACTTTGTGGAGGTACCATCAACGACTGGGACCAAATGAAAACATCCTTCCTTTAAAAATATCAATATTATTGCAGATCTAGAGAATTAAAAGATGAGATATTCCAAATGGTAGTAAAGCCTAGTGAGACTTTGGAAGAATATGTGGAGAGTTTCCAATATAATCTGAAAAGGCCCCCTTATGTAAATCTACCAGATAATGTTCTAAAAACCACGATGATCAAAGGTATGAAATACCAATGGACATAAACACTAAATATAATGGGTAAAGGTGATATTTATCAAGAAGAATATGACAATATTATTGATTTGTGCATTAGGTGCTTGAGGGGTAGTATAAGACTGAAACCATCTGGATGTGATGTGATCACCAGGGATAACAAAGTCTTAGGAGGAAGCATTACTCATGCTTAAATTGACAATCTGCAGGAGGATTTCAAGATAGATATCCTTGGGACCCTAACAACACAGATAGATATCATGCAAGCCAAGCACAAGTAGGTCGAAGCAAAGCATAACCTGTCTAATTTTTTTCCCTCGATGCAGAAAGAATCATAGTCATGAAGAATGCCCACTAGATATGGTACAAACCTGTGCTATATGCACCAAGGAACATACCACAGAAAATTGCCCATCTCTCCCAGGTTTTAAAGCAGTCTTCAAGGAGGAAGAGGAAGAAGTAGAAACTGTATATCTATTGAACCAGTGTCGTCAATGGCAAGCACGACAAACATGTATGTCTACCGACCCATCTTCATTCTTTCATCCTTCACAATATAATTCCTAGCAATATTCAGGAGCAACACGATAGAACCAACCACATTTTCTTAATTGGCCGCCACAAGAATTCTCTATGCCACCTTGGTACAACCAATCAAATCCAAACAATAGTTGGCCAAATCCCTCTTACCTTCCATCATTGTGGCAGAACAACCCATATTCATCTCAATGGTCCCCCTCTACTTCACAAAATGAAAACTGGCAATCAAGCTGGCAAAGACCCACAAACCAGCCAGTAGGGATAGTCCCCCTGCCTTAACCCACACTACCAACACCTTATACATTGCAGCAAAATCCTCAATCCAATATACGACCACAACTCCCAGCCCAACCCAACCCAAATCCTAACAACAAACCAGTCCAGTCGGTACAAATCATTGAGGGTCTGGACCCGGAAACTGAGTTGAGAGAATGTAATGAACTCAAATTGAGGTTTGGATGAATAATTGCCCCAGAGGATGATAAAAATCTACAACTTGAAGAACCATATCCAAATAAGCTGCTGACTGTAGATGATGAACAAACATCACAAGGGGAAAATACAGTCAAGCAGAAAAGTCATGACCAGATCATTACCTCTTCCCCACCATTCCCAGAAAGATTGATGATACCTCGCCCAATTGAATATCCTAACTTCGATCTACTGGGTGAACTAAAAAAAAATTTCATAAAAATACCCCTCCTCCAGGCTATTCAAGACATTCCAGTCTATGTAAAAACCATTAAGGAATTGTGTGCCAAAAAGTCTATGAGGAAAATAAAGATAACACCAACTGTCCATGTAGTCGAAACTTTGTCTGATCTACTATTAGGCAAAGAGAAACATGTGAAATATGAAGATCCAGGAAACCCCATTATCACAGTACAAATAAATGGATGCTCCTTTCCTGGTGCATTAGTCGATTTAGGGGAAGCCATTAATATTCTCACAACAACAACATGTGAAAGGCTTAGCATCACAGCCTTAGATCCAACTACGACCTTGCTGGAACTTGCTGACCGTTTAGTTATTAAGCCAAAAGGAACATTACAGGATGTGCAAGTGTCTGTAGACTCCTGGGAATATCCAGCAGATTTTTTGATTATTAACCCTAGAAACTGGCTAGATGGACATCCTTTAATGTTAGGAAGACCTTGGCTAGTGACAAAAGATGCTTACATAAGCTACTGAACAGGAAGTATGACCATAACTAGAGGGAATGGTGTAAAGAAGCTAGCTTTATACCCTCCGGCTCAGCCAAGCCTAACCATAACAAAAGCTAGGAAGAAACCTGTAACATATTTAATAGAAAATATTCGATCACCATTGACTGTGGCAGATGCTCTTGAATTTAAAAATCAAACAGAAGACGATATTATTAACACTTAATTTAACCACGTTGCTGCAGTATCTAATCTAAAATGTCACATGATTGAAACCGTCCTTGATAATGAAACTGAAGAAGATCCTTTAAGAGATATCAATGACCAAAAAATACCAACGACCACTGTCTATAGTAGCAAACCTATTGAAATTGAGCCAGGGAAAGTCCTCAACATTAACAAAAACCTGAGTGATGACCAGCAGCAGAAGCTTATTCAAATCCTTAGGAATTATAAAGGGGCTTTCACTTGGGATTACCCAGATATGAAAGGGATTGACCCTCAACTATGTATGCACCACATCTACACTGAAAAAAGATGCAAGACCCATTCGACAACCTCAGTGTAGATTAAACCCTCACCTAAAGGATATTGTTAAAGACGAACTGCATAAACTGTTAGATGTGAATTTTATCTATTCTATATCTGACAGTAAATGTGTCTCTCCATTAGTTGTGGTTCCCAAAAAGAATGGGAAATGGTGTATATGCGTCGATTACAGAGAGCTCAACAAAGCAACACAAAAATACCACTTTCCCCTTCCGTTTATCGACTAGATTCTAGATACATTGGCAGGGAAAAAATTCTTCTCTTTCCTGGATGGCTTCAGTGGCTACAACCAAATCCAAATAGCCCCTGAAGACCAAGATAAGACTACTTTCACCTGCCCCTGGGGGATTTTTGGTTACAGGGTATTGCCTTTTGGATTGTGCAACGCACCTGCTACATTCCAGAGAGCCATACTCAGTATTTTTGCAGATTTGATAAATGAGGGATTAGAGGTATTCATGGACGATTTCACACCCTATGGAGATGACTTCAAGCAGGCATTGCAAACGTTGGAGAAAGTCCTAGAAATATTCATTGCTACTAGGCTCTGCTTGAGGCACGAGGAATGCCATATGATGATGATAGAGGGCCTAATCCTAGGCCATTACATCTCAGCAGCAGGAATTCAGGTAGATCCAACAAAAATACAGGTAATCCTCTTATTAGCTACCCCCTCGACTCAAACAGAGGTATGTAGTTTTTTGGGATTTTCTGGATATTATCGGAGATTTATAAAAAAATTTTCAAAAATTGCTGCACTGTTATATGCTTTGACAGGAAATATTGATTTTATATGGACTAACAAATGTGACATTGCTTTTGCAGAATTAAAATGACTATTATCAACATCACCAGTATTACGAGGCCTGAATTGGATATACCATTCTAGATTTCATCAGATGCATTAGATACAGTGATTGGAGTGGTTCTTGGCCAAGAGGAAGACAAGAAACCCTATGCTATATACTACATTAGCAAAAATTTAACTCTTGCTAAATTGAATTACACAGTAATAAAGAAAGAGTTTCTAGCCATGATTTATGCTATTAATAATTTTTGACACTATATAATGGGATACCTTGTAGTTCTATATACTGATCACTCTGCTATCAAATATTTAGCTAATAAATCCATTACGAATGGAAGAGTGACACGTTGGTTAATGATTTTGCAGGAATTTGACATAATGATAAAGGATCGACTAGGAAAGGAAAATTTGGTGGCAAACTTCCTCTCCCAAGTGCCAAGAACAGACAATGCAGTGGGGGTAGAAGACTAGTTCCTCAATGAACACCTGTTCACTGTGACCGTGAAAACACCGTGGTACATGGATGTGGCGAATTATTTAGCAGTGGGAAAACTACCCAAACATCTGACACTTAGAGAAAGGAATTTGACAGTGC
Organism: Pinus taeda; assembly: GCA_000404065.3. NCBI lineage: Eukaryota > Viridiplantae > Streptophyta > Pinopsida > Pinales > Pinaceae > Pinus > Pinus taeda. The sequence continues at coordinate 129,953 of APFE030322308.1, forward strand.
ATCGCAACACTCGGTTCTCTTGGATCGAAGGATACCTCTTTCACACAGGGGATGATATGCATATCTGCAAGTGTGTCAGGGAAGACGAATTTTACGATATCTTAAAAGCTTGCCATGATGGACCTTGTGGTGGAAATTTTGCAGACCACAAGACTGGAAATAAAATTTTACAGATGGGCTATTTTTGGCCCACGATTTTTAAGGATGCTAAGAAATTTGTCCAGGCATGCAATAACTGTTGGGCTACCATAGCCAGTCTGACGAGGTGCCCCTACATCCACAGCTGGTCATCGAACCCTTTGAATGTTGGGCGTTAGATTTTGTCGGCCCAATAAATCCATCATCTAATAAAAAATCATATATACTGGTTACAACAGAATATGTGACTAAATGGGTGGAGGTAGTGGCGTTACCAAGAGCAACAGAGGAAACGGTAATTAATTTTCTCTTTGAAATTTTCGTGTGATATGGTTTACCCAGAGGGGATGGGGAGACACAATTTGTAGGCCATAAGATTGCTGCTACACTAAAAAATCATCACATTTTGCATAAAATCACCTCTTCGTACCACCCGCAAGTAAACGGCCAGGTAGGGAGTACCAAAAAAGTAATTGAATCCATTCTAATGAAGACATTCGCCTCGCACAGATGAGACTAGGCTATCCAACTGCCGGAAGCCCTGTGGGCATATTGCACGATTTGGAGGAATATAATAGGTTACTCCCCATATTAGTTGGCATTTGGTAAGGAACCTATCTTCCCCATAGAATTTGAAATTCAGACATTAAGGATAGCCCAAGAAGTGGGGTTGGATTTGAATGAAGCACAGACTAACAGACTACAACAAATAAATGAATTAGATGAAATCTGGCTATTGGATCTTTAGCATATGATAATTATTCAACAACAAAGAGAAAAATGGCATGACGCCCTCATCAAGAAAAAAACTTTCCATTAGGGTGACAAGGCACTTCTCTATGATTCCAGGTTCCAAGACTTCTCAGGCAAACTCTAGACTAGGTGGTTAGGTCCCTACGAGATAAAATAAGTGCTCGATAATGGCACCCTTATATTGGCCACCATTGATGGGTCTGGCTATTCCTTTAAAGCAAATGGGCATCGGGTACGCCTCTACCACAAACTGTTAACAAGGGAATCCTTTTACCAACAGATACGTGAAGATTCTACGATATAAATTCTTGTTGCAGAAGGCAACTCTTCGACAACCCTAATTCTGTAAAAAGTTATTTTTTGAGAATTGTAAATACAATTGTTTTTTTTTCTGTTTTTCTCTATTGTTTTTCTTTCTTTTACGATTGCCCTTATATTGTTTAGAGCAGCAAGGATGATTTATTGTCCGTGTTTTTTTCTCTCTCTGTCTTTTTTTGTTGTTCCCTCAAGGGAACAACACTTTTTTGGAGTCTTTTTTGTTGTTCCCTTAAGGGAGCAGTTGTTGTTCCCTCAAGGAAACATCACCTTTTCGAGTGTTTTTGTTGTTCCCTCAAGGGAATAGTTGTTGTTCCCTCAAGGGAACAACACTTTTTTCGAGTGCTTTTTTCTGTTCCCTAAAAGGAACAACTGTTGTTCCCTAAAAGGAACAGTTGTTGTTCCCGAAAAGGAACAGCTGCTGCTCCCTCAAGGGAACATCATTCTTTTTCAAGTGTCTTTGTTGTTCCTTCAAGGGAACAACACCTTTTAGAGTGTTTTTGTTGTTCCCTCAAGGGAACAGTTGCTGTTCCCTCAAGGGAACAACACCTTTTTTGAGTGTTTTTGTTCTTCCCTCAAGGGAACAACACCTTTTTTGAGTGTTTTTTTGCTGTTCGCCCAAGGGAAAAACTGTTTTTCCCTCAATGGAACAACACTTTTTTCTGAGTGTTTTTGTTGTTCCCTCAAGGGAACAACACTTTGTGAGTATTTTCGAGAACAACACTTTCTTCCCTTTACACAATCATTCCTAGCCCATTCCAACCCATTTCTCTAATTCCCTTTATGGTGTAAAGTGAAATACATATATAAGGAAAACAAGTATGGAGTCTAGTGAAGCAGGTGAATATCCTTAACATTGTTATCGTTAACAAGACTACTTTATGATGAAAAAGGAAAAGGGACACAATTATCTATATCACTTTACTGTCCTCATTTCTACTGTAGATGATATTGATTGATTATCTTCACCATGTTGGTTCTACTCCCTTTAGTTATAATTCTCTCTACTTATTATAAATAAGATTATGGGTATATTTTTTCTATTGATATGTTCAAACTTCTTCTGCCATCCTTACTCTTAAGGAGTACTGAGCCACCCTCTATATATAAAATAGGGAGTGTTCAAATATATATATATATATATATATAATTTTTCTTACTAACAATTTTTTGATCTATAGATGGAGGATAGGGGGTCTCATCACGAGCCAACCTACCATGATCATGGGGATGTAGCAAAGTGGCATTCCCGCTATGGCCAGCACAGCAGGGTTATGATCCAATGGATGCCTCAAGAAAGAAAATCCTTGGAATGGGAGGTCTCATCACGAGCCGGCCTGACCACTTTCGCTACTTCCTAATGAATGGCAGTGTGTTCATCTGGTTACCATGCCTGTACATTGATCTCTATTGTGGACATCATAACGCACTTCCCCAACTATAAATAGAGGATACTGGCTCACAAGTGTTTGAAAGCAACTCTGTCGAGGTTATGGACGCCTGCTGGCAGTAAAAACTCTGCTTATGGTATTGAAGTTTTATTTTGTACATCAATAATTATTAGAATACCCTCTTCTTATTTTTCTGTTTTTCTACGGAGAAATTATTTCCCTAAATTATCTTACTTTGAACCTTTATGCATGAGTTAACGTTCTCTAAATCAATCATATCGTTTTCAAATCGAATAACAGTGGTAAGGTATCATTTCTTACGTATTATTGTCTTGTTTTTTTTTACTTATCACATCACCTCATGACATCTTATCACTTATTAATAATTATCATTACACACCTTGCTTTCATTACTCCCATACCTTTTTACAATCCTTTCATTAATATACGTACTCTGTCGCCTTTACTGCCCAATCTATCACCCCTGTACTTTGCCACCAGAACGTCATCTTTCCGTCCACTTGGTCGTAGTTGACCTCTCATTTCGAGAGGGGGCGGGGACCTCCAATACACCCATGCATGCATTGTCATCATTTTATTGGATTTTATAGGTTAATATGACATCGCATAATCACGCAGTGTGTGGCATTATAACAATCCCTGAGTTAAATGTATTAATTTTCATAGAATATCACTTGACAATGTTGTTACAACTACTCGCTATTCTATCTCTCGGTTGTTGCTCGCTGCTGCGTTTCCTCCACTGGACTAATCATTTGCAAGAGTAGGAAGAACTCAAGCATCATGGGAGGTAAAACAGTGCGCTGAGAACCTTTAATATTGGCTGTATTCGATGGAGCCAGGGAAATTCTAGCCCGCACGAGATGGATAATATATTTTACAATATTTCAGCCTCCCAATAAGGAAATCAACATTGAATTTGTAAAACATCTATAGAATGGGCAATCCTTGGTAAGAGGTAGAAAAATCATAGTATCAGATGATGTGATAGCAGAGGTGTCTGGGCTACCGGTAGAAGGAGCAGTATTGTCTGACAAGCGAATAATGCTGCATGACGCCATAGAGATTTTTAGGGACAAAGGACAAGAACTAATCAAGAAGGGCAAAGGCATTCAACCATCCTCTCTTGGAGAGCCATGGGGAGAATTGGAAAGAATTGTCCAAAACTATATTACCTGTGATGGTCGTCGAGACGTGGTAAGGTGGCAACAACTCAAACTTTTAGCAGTCTTAAAACAAAAATGCTTTATTAATTTTCCTGCACTTTTGAAATTGTTATTGCATGACACTGCCAATAGGCTGAGACAGGCTCAACATCCAGACACAATAGTTAGCCACCATTGTTTGATCAGGTTAATAGTTATTCATAACCTTGCTCAACAAAAATTAACATGGGATGATCTCATAATGGCCCTTGAAAGAGGTGAAAACCTTCCAGCACCTAATCTTGTTCCAAAAAGAAAAAGGACCGCCCCTTCAAGAAGTAGACCTCACAAGCTCAAACGGTCTACAAGGTTGAATTCAGTCCAGGGGACACCTGAGAATCCTCAAGGCAGCACTAATCAACCAACAGAATCATCCAGCCCAGTAAATACACAAGACTCGGAACCAGAGACAGAAGGACAAGGCAATCCTGAGTCAGAACTAACGGAGGAGACAGACTAGACTCAGTGCAGGAAGGAGCACAACATTACGATGATGAATGGGAAAACAAAGTAGGGCCTCCCCCAACACCTAATATGAGCTCTCAAGACGCTATTTTTTAGGATTTCAAGGCAGGGATGGCCTAGGTCCTGGCCAATATGAACATCTACATGCAGCCTGAAGAACTGTTTAACCCTAACTTAGGAGAAGCCCAATCTCCAGGGAAATCTGGCCAGACAAGAATCCTCCCTTTCCAAAAAAGATACAAACCGAGAAGAGGAAGCACATACAAAGGTTATTCAGGAATCAGGTAACCAATCTGGTGACACACTTCCATTGGAAAACAATCATGATCAACAGCAATAAGGTCAAGAAGCGGAAGCAGACACAAAGGTTATTTGTGAATCCGACAAGCAATCGGGAGACACGGTCCTATTGGAGAGAAGCCAGGATGAACAACCAAGCTCTTTAGAAACGAGGCTATTAATGAGACCATTAGCAGAAAAGTTACTCCTCAGAAGAGGCACGGAGCCAGAATGAAATTAAGGAAGCTAAGAAAAGAACATCAAAAGCTTCCTAAGACAGTCATAAGGCTCTGACGAAAAATAAAGGAAATTACAACGAGGAAAGCTCCGAGCAGTACCCCTGAGTGGCCATTATGGCCGTGCAAATGGAATTATGTGAGAGTAAGGCTACAGGGACCCAAACATAGCTCATACCTACACGAACAACAACCACTCAGGCAAGATTGCATGTAGACTTAGTAGATGTACCTGCTTAGACAGAGGGTTGTGTTATAGACATTTTTGGGCACTTCAACCCCAATCATAAATGTCCATAAACTGAGGGCTCCTAAGTCCTTAAAAGTGTTGCTTCACTGCCTAAAGGAACAAGGTAAATTGATTACGTCATCTCCCAGAAGTTCTCCACTAAAAACTACTCATAAATGGTCAAAACTAGACCATACTGAAAGCTCAATGTAGAGGGTGCGATGCATATCACCTTCCCTATGTACAGGGTGTGATGCATACTGATTTGCTCCTCTGTAGGGTGCGATGGTCGGGAATGGACAAATGGCACGGAAAAAAATGCGAGGTGGAAGATCATGGAATCTTCCAGAAGCTTCCCCTCTGACACTTGCCACTCCATTTTCAACTAGGGATGAGTAAGAGATCATCATTCTCCAAGTGGAAGTAGGAACTATCAGAGAGAAGACACTAATCAAGATCCCAAAATATGACTCATCTCTTTGTAATCTTCTATATATGGATCCCTCATCACAGAGATCCAAAGGCTGGAATTTTGTATCTTATAGAGAAGTGTTGTTGGTTTTCTGGTGTACATTCACAGTGTTGGGTGATCTAGCTTTGCTTGAGGTGAAGAAGGGCTTCTTAGCTGGAGGAAGATGCTGGGTCAGAGCACATGGTTATAATCTTCTTGCTACTTTTTATATGAATAAATCTATTCTTGTTTCCTTCCATATTCTTGTGTACTTGTTTATATATGCATGTATATGGTTAATACACATCTGATCCTGCATTATTTATGAATTTATATCCTTGTTTCTTTCATAGTAGTATGTTGCTGTGATTCCACAGGTTCTTTTGAAGCTGGGTAGACAAAGGAGAAACGACGAAACTCTATCAAGAAGGAGAAGAAATCAAGCGCAAGGCTTAGGTTGGCCCTCTTAGTTATCCTCTCATCTATTTTCATAAAAGGAATCAATAATAGACTTTGATTGTTTGTTTCTAAGATAGCCACACATATTAGTGGGAATAGTAGCATCCGAGTGGACGCTATTCCCGTATAACAAAATGGCGACTCCACTGGGGAGCGACTAGATTACTTGTTAGCCTATCTATCCTTGTTTCTTTTATAAACATACAGATGGTGCCTGAAGTCAAGCCAGCTAGCCTTCGAACTGCATTTATCATACAAATGCAAAGTAGATCAATTTTGCTTCAGTCAATCTCCGTGTTTTGTTTATGAATTAAACAATAGATCTGCAAGCAATCTAATTGCCCTGAGTGGTGGCTCCAGTAACCTCTTAGATCACCCCTATGTTTTGCATACACTGATCTTTACTTATTCAGCCTAAACACCTGAACTAGATTGCAAACTGTGAGTGAAATCTCATTCAAAGTCTCGCACTGCTACCATCACACCCTACCTTCAAGGAAGCTTGTATGCATCGCACTTCCTGAATGGAGTAGGTGCGCTGCATACTGAGTTCACTATGTAACAGGTGCGATGGTCAGGGAGGATTAATCTTACCCTCCAACTGTGGATTTTTTCTCATTGTTTTCAGTCTTATTCATGATTTTTGTTGTCTATAGTTAGTGTGCTTCTGTGAAAACCCCCTTCTCTTGCATTATTCCGCCTCCTTAGTGCAAAGAACTATAAATGTTTTTATGTATTGTGCGTCGTTTTTTAGTTCTATTTTGCAAAAAGTAACATAGTCGAACTGTCATCTCTAGATCTGAAAGTGTCGTAGCTGTCGTTTTCAGTTTTAGAAATCAATTCCATTGTTTTAGAAGTTCGATTATACAACTACTGTTACATAGGATTTGAATTATTAGTTTTAAAGTGTCGAAAAACAATTTCCATTTCAAAATCGCAAAGTGTCTCTCTTGCTTTCACTTCGTTTTGAAAAAGAGTTTTGTTGAGTACTGTCGCTTTAAAAGTAATTCAATTTTTCACATAGCTTTCTTAACGTCATTCACACATTAAGAGAGCTGAAAACAAATACATACATGTGCATTTTCATTTTTTATTGCTTGGCTTGATTTAGGACTGTGCATTTAGCGTGTGCTCTGTGCTCTGTGAAGAAAAGATGCTTGACTTTCTTCCCTTTAGTAGCTATGATTTTCATTTCTGAAAGAAGATAAAACGTTTGTTTATCATCTTAGACTGCATTTTAGGAATTATACATACATCACGTGGTGAACCTGAAAGGAAAACTGTTAAGCAAGATCAACTTAAAATAAATTCAATGAATCTAACAACGCTTTGGAACTTAACGCACAACATCTAGAGGTCTAGGCTAGAGACATATTCCAGCGTCGTAAAGCCTGGTAACTATTGCTTTCTGTGTTGGTTGGGTGATTCCTCCACTCTGAGGCGACAAGTGCCAATACGGACTTGTGCTCCCACGTACCGTTGCGTATATATTGGGAGACCACAATAGGCTGCATCCTTTATCCTTAGGAAGCCGTGGCTGCCGCCCTATCAATCGTAATGCACCGAACACAGCATTCGAGAAGATTGATTGCCGTACCGTAAAAATTATTCTGTAGTTTTATGATTGGTTTGGTAATCCTCTCTGCTTAGATCTCCAGAGAAGTCCATTTTGCTCCTTTTCAGACTCCTTAAAGGAAAAGGTCCTCTGAGCGCTTTCATTCAAGCTCAATAAAAATTGAGGCGACTCGAGTCATATTTTTTTTTTATCGACTCTTTAAATTGAAAAAACAAGTGTGTCCAAGCATTAAAAATTTATTTTAATCGGAATAACGTCACAAATTCCCCCGTTGATCTTCAAGTTGAGAAAATGGAGTCTACCAACCAAGGATTTCCCCGTGAAGGAAATCCTAGTCCTTTCTCCTCTTGGGGAGATGTTGGTCCACCCCATATGGCCACTTTGGCACTTCCAGGATTGACAATTGGTTTGCTTGTCTAGCTCTTCTCTACCTCTGTCGTTCAGATCCCGTAATTCCTAAACAGTCTAATCAGCAACTAGACAACACTAGAGTTTCCTCCCAACCTTCTACTTCATCTGATTCTCCCTCTCCTCCTTCCCCTTCACTTGATAAAGGCGATAAAGCTAAAAATCAAGTAATTGAGAAGAAGAAGAAGCAGAAAGAGAAAAAGGAAAAGAAGAAAAAGGAACCAAAATCGAAAGGGAGCAACCAAGTATCGCTAGCGAAAATTCACACACCGCATAGTCAAAACTTAAATCTCCTTGCGTCAATTTGCAATGGAGACCACTATCACCGAGATTTTCCCTGCATCCCTCGGATCTTAAGGGACTGGTCTCCTCGTTTGCACAATCCGGTAGCATCAACCTCTGGCGATCATGTTGAACGCTCACCATCAACCAATGAAAGTGAAGCGCATCGACAAAGAAGGAATCCTAAACTTCCTTGTAAGTTGTGTGAAGACAGTCACGCCATCCACCGTTGTCCCTTCCTTGATGCGGCTAAAAGAGTTTTGGATGATCGTCTGGTTTCAGTGCTACGACTTCCTCCTGGATATCAAAAACTCTTGCCAAGTCGTCCACTAGTTGAAAATCTGCCTGGCCCATCATTGTGGTCAGCCGAAGCACCTATCATTGAAAATGAACCGTCTAAATCCATACCAGACGAAAGTCAAAGGGTCGATATGGTAGTTGACCCGGTCTTGCCTTCAGAGTGTTCATCTTCGAATGATATCGTCACTGAAGAGAAATAGAACGACACCGTTCAAATTCCTTTCATCAACACTAACTCCGATGAGCTTGGGGGCAGTCCTCCCGTTCCTTTACCACAGGAAGGAAGTTCATCAGAGTCATATCCGGCCGTCTAGTCGGTCCCACCACCAAGCAACCTAGTCATTTTCTTCGACTGGAATCTACTAGGCAGACCCCATTTACCAGCTAGTGTACCATTCAGAATTATTGTACAAGCTTATAGAATGGTTATGGCTGGGACCATCATTGATGAAGGGGCTTTTGTGAGTATCCTTTCCTCAACTGCTTGGAAAGCGCTTGGTTCGCCATCGCTTTTGCCTAAAATGAGAAATCTAACAGGCTTCGACAAGGGAACCAGTCGACCTTTAGGGATCCTTCCAAATGTGGCCATTACTTTGAGAAGGAAAACTGTTCACATGAACATTATGGTAGTTCAAGGACCTTTAGATTATAATATAATCCTTGGACGCGACTATATTTATTGCATGGGAGCCATCGTCTCCTCACTCTTTAGAGTAATGTGTTTTCCGCACGAAGGCAGAATGGTCAAGCTCGTGGACCAAATGTCATTCCCTTGATCACACATCGCAAATAGTCAAATTCCGTCCCTAAATGGTCTTTTCACGCAAGAAACATCTCATCGGTCTCCATTCCATCCACCTAATGAGCGCGAGTGATGCAGGAAGGTGTGACTGAAAACCAGGGGGCATGCACCCTGGTCTGTTTCGGCAGGAAAACCTTAGGTATAGAGTGGATTTCCGCGAGGGATGTATGACTAGTTTGGCGAACCCGTCCTTATAGGAAAATGGGAACAGATTGGAATAAGATACCTTCGTCAAAGTTATGTGAGTGGAGGTGCGTCTGCGCCATTCGCCTTTGTCTGTTTCGATAGACATCGCCGAGGAAGCATTTTTCTTGGTAACCTGGAAATATTTCGCTATACTTGGGGGCATGCAAACCTTTCCGCGTGCAAGTGAAGAGCGCCTATTTATTTTTTAAATTTTTAGGACTTCTAACCCTTTAAAACCGTAAGGCTGGTCGTTTCCTAACTCGCATAAAGAAAGGATCCGGGGCAAAGCTTCAAAAGGTGCAAGCTCCATAAAAAATGGCATCTTGAATGAGACATTCTTATCATACGACTGGCGACAATGTTGTCGCAGAGTTCAAGCTCATTAAAAAATAAACTCTCCACGAGCAATTTTAGCGCATAGTTCAAGCTCGTTAAAAAATAAACATAAGTCATGACCAAGTGTTTCCCCTAGAATTTAAGCTCATTAAAAAATGAACCGGTAAATAACCATTGTGAATGCCTTATCGCCAGCTTTTGAGCCTTGGTCATGTTCTCGCCATCACCTCCACTCTATTTTTAGCCGATCATTCACCCCCATATGATTGTTTACCCCTTCGAGGAACATCTGCCAAGAGTGATTCT
>APFE030322308.1:142834-161037 GCA_000404065.3 Pinus taeda
TTCCACAGGTCCTTTTGAAGCTGGGCAGACAAAGAAGAAGCGGAAAAACTCTATCAAGAAGGAGAGGAAATCGAGCGCAAGACTCAGGTTGGCCCTCTTGGTTATCCTCTCATCTATTTTCATAAAAGGAATCAATAGTAGACTTTGATTGTTTGTTTCTAAGATAGCCACCCATCTTAGTGGGAATAGAAGCATCCGAGTGGACACTATTCCTGTATAACAGGTTGGACCTCCCACAACAAAGAAGTGCAGACAGAGGATATCCCCTCTTGTAGCACAGGTACTCAGACGGACATACAAGAGAAGGACATCCTGACACACCATGACCCTATTTTACTAAACTGTCAGGAGGAATTGACACAAGCATGACTCGCTTTAGAACGGTATGAACAGGAGACAGTCCCCTGTAGAAATATCAAGAGCTATAGAAATTGTTTAGGGAACTAACTATACCGGAGAATGAGACCCTTGACAGGTTTAGAAAGGAGGAAGAAAAGTTGGAGAAGGTGAAACTCAAGCTAGACAAAGTCATGAGTCAGATAAACACCCTCTACTCATTATATTCAGATGTCTTGACATGTAGGTCTCCCACCACCAATTATGCCTTTACCTACATTTATTTACTCTCAATTACATTGCCCTTTTCCTCTTTTCTTATCTCTTTCATACCTTGATATGCTAACATATTGATGGATTGTGATAAGAAATGAATGAACTACTCTCAATTAAGATTTAGCCATCCTAACTAATTGTTATTCCTTTTTATGTAGAAAAACGATGAAAGGAAGAACGGTTGTCCCCTAGAGACGGGACAACATAAACCAACAAAGGAGAATGAGGCGCGTCAGGTGCGGTCAGGTTGGAGAACGAATCAGGAAGATCAATTCTAAATAAGAAGAATGTCATAAGATAGAATTTGGTTGTGAATCCCTCAAGATCTATGATCCTGAGGGATCATTTTTATCTTTTACCTTTCAATTATAAAAGTGAAAATTGTAGGAAGAAAGGGGATCGATCACTGTTTATCTTAAATTGTAATTTTAATTTACAGAATTGTGCTTTTGAAGAACGCAACCGTATTGTAATGAGGATTGAATTCAATGGTTAATACATAATCTATGTTGTTGTTCATTCGTATTCTCTGAAGTATCTCAGTAGTATTCGCTGGTGGCTAGGGCCTGGCCTCTAATGGATCAAACTGCTCTCCTCTATGTTATATCTTTCTAATTGACAAGAGTCTAATTGGTTTGATGTTTTTTCCATTTTCTGCTAAGATTACCTTGTTTGATATCTTCTGATTTCCTGTGAGTTTACATTGCAATTAGTTTACTTTCCTTTTCTCATGTACTTCGAAACTTTGCCATTTGATTTCATTTACGCTCACTGTAAGTTGAATTAGTTATCAGTTAAGACATTGATTTTTGTTGATTACGATAAGGGTGTGGTTAGTATAGAATCAATTGAAAGAGATTGGTTAATACTACTAAACTCTCGGTTGACATCATTTCCATTCGAATTTCTTAATTGAGATAGAGTGTGATTTATATAGAATCAACTGAAAGACACTAGTTAATGCTATTATGCTCTCGGTTGATGCTATTCTCAATTGAATTGCTTGCCTCATATTTGATTATGATTTCAGTTGAAGATTAAGTCTTGATGCTTGGATGTAATATTTCTGTTAACAGTTGCAGCTTGAGTTTTATGAATGCATTTGTTTACTCTTGTATCAAGTTTTATAGTTCAACTTAAAAAGCATTACTCTCCGGATTTATAGCTTGCACATATTGTGTACACTCTTGAAACAAAAAGACTTACCCAGGTTGATAACTAGTGTGAGGAAATTAGGAGTTTTAAAAGACACCTATTAGCACCCAACAAGGGACAGAAAAGATTCCAGGAAGTGGAAACAAGAAAGGTATCTGTCCTGCAGGATAATGTCCCGGCAGAACAGTTCTTGAATGATTAAGACCTGGAGGAAGGGTTCTTGGTGGGAACAAAGGAGAGATACCCACAAAAGGAGGACGTCCTAGATGGGTGGATCCTAATGCCTCAGTTGAAGTCACAATAATAGGGTGTTGTGGATCTGACTATTGACCAAAGGTACCATACTACTTTTGAGCAGTCCGTGACTCTTGTAACATGAAAACAATTGATGAGATGGGATCGGAGATGGGAGGGGGAGGACCAAGGTAAGCACCCAACAAGGTGGAATCTTTGTAGACTTTAGGTGAAACATCGGTGAGAGGGGTGGCAGACTGATTGTCTGACATCGTAGTACGTTAATTGATTGTAGTGACGATCTTCCCTTCATGGGGGAAGAACATCTTGTAGAAAACCGTAGACGCGATATTATGAAACCATGTTAGGTCCCTATACTACTAGTGTATCTCCTTATTGTTATTAGTACAACCCCCTTATGGTATTGTTGTTCCCATGTAGTCCCCATGTTCTTATTATTGTGCCCCATAGAAGCCCACTATTGTTATTGTTGTGACCCTACAATATTATTGTTATGTAGGCTCTGATTATATTAGGACCACTTAGACTCCTATATATAGAAAGGAGATATTGTCATTTGTATCGTCCAAGAATTATTCATTTGTGTAATGTAAACGAGTTTTCCCCCTCTAAGAGGTTGATTTTGAAGTCGTTATCTATTTTTTCTATCTTTTTGTGAGCTAGTTTCATAGCATTTCGTATCAGAGCTTTAGATTCTAGGGTTTCGCTACTCCGAACAGGTCAGCATGGAATTTTCGATATAACTTTTCTCTATGAAGTTTCATAAGATAAAAAAAAACACCCACCTGATCCGAAATCATTTAAAACATCGGGTCCGAGTTTCAGATCTTTTCTCGCTACATTTTTGGAGATATGATCTGAGGAATTTAGGGTTTTTGCAAGCTCTAGAATTCCATCTCAAACACGTCATTATGGAATTTTCGCTATAATTTTTTTTCTACGAAGTTTCAAACTCTGAAATTAAAACTCATTTGAGCCAAAATCTTAGTGAATCTTGGGACGAATTTTAGATCTTGTTTCGTTATATTTTCGGAGATACGGTCCAAGACATTTAGGGTTTTGGCAGGCTCCCGAATTACATCGCAAATAGGTGACCTTGGGAAAATTATCATAGATTTCTCTCTGAGCATCAGATTGAAATTTCGTAAGAAGTGACAGAAAGAGGATGAATTGTACTTTTATTTGTATTATTTTTAGGTCCGAAGGTTGAAACACTAACACATGGAGCTTCGTACAACTGTGCTCTACTGGAAAAGTACATAATCAGGTCATCTTGGGAGTTTGGGAATAACTCTTTCTTGGAGAATCCAATTTTGATCATATTTGTGGCCTTGGAAGGAGGACGCATAGGGCTATAGCAAGTTGCAATTTCAGATCTTGGAGATATGAAATTTCAGAGATACAATAGATTCAAGATTGAAATATTAAAAGAAACAAAAATAATGACTTGAATCAAGAAAATATAAACACCTAGTAAGAAAAATTGGATGGATGATTTGAAGAGTGTGATTGAAGCTAAGATAAATAGTTGTATATGTGCCACGGAAGCTAATATTGATGGTAGGGAAGCAAATTTGGAGAAAGGCATGGAATATTTGAAGAAGACATGGAAGGTTTGAAGGAAGGTGGGACAAAGCTGCTACAAGAAAGGCCTCCTAATGATGAAAAGGTAGTAGAGGAAACTCATGATGAGAAAAAAATAAATGTTAATCATGATTTCATAGAATCTAACATTGGATTGAAGACCCAATATATTCCAAAGATCGATATGAGGAATTTTGATGGAAAGGATCCCATAACATGGATACTATAGATGGAGAAATATTTTGATGTACATGATGTGCAACTTTTATGAAAGGTACGTATTGCATCTTTATATTTAGAACTAAATCAATGTTTATAGTATAAAGGGATTTGTTCTTGTAAACCACTTGTCACCTGGTCAATTTTCACACAGGAAATGATAGCACATTATGAGGATATAAAGAGCAACGCCTTCCTTAGCCAACTGATAAATCTCAAACAAAAGGGTTCAATGGCAGAGTGTTATGAAACCAACTCACAAAAAGATAGAAAAAATAGATCCATGCCTTATAAATAAGCCTCTTCAAGGGGGAAACATCCTTTACATTACACAAATGAACAATTCTTCGATGATACAAATGACAAGACCTCCTTTCTATATATAGAAGTATAAGGGGTCATAATATAATCAGATTCGACATAACAATAATAATGTAAGGGCATAATAATAAAAATAGTGAGCTTCTATGGGGCACAATAATAACAATATGGAGACTACATGGGCACAGAAATATAATAAGGGGGTTGTACTGATAATAGTAAGGGGTTACACTAGTAGTATAGGGACCTAACATGCCCCTCTCCAAAAAGTGTTGTCCTCAATGCTTGAGTAGTTCTTGATGCTTCTGTATAAAATTCTTGTCCTCCCATGTGGAGTCTTCAACGGGTAAGTTTTTCCACTTGATGAGATACTCTGAAATTCATCAATTTCATAGTTGTCTAGTTCTTGTTTCTATGACTGCTTTAGGTACCAATATGATTTTTCCTTCCTCGTCAAGTTCTACCAATATTGTTTGAACTGGGATCTTCTGCAACTTTTGAAAGAGTGGCCACACTTCTTCGTCCTTCTTCCATTCATCCCTTTGGAAATAGCACAAAACAATGCTTCCACATCATCATCCTTTCTTGAGAGTGCATCTGCAACAACATTTTTCTTCCATTTTTTGTAGATGATTTGAAAGTCATAACCAAACATATTTGTGACCCATTTTTTTAGTAAAGATAATCTTTGTTCTAAAAAGTATTTAAGACTATCATGATCCATTTTTACCTTTAAGTGTCTTTCCATTAGGTAAGGTTGTCATTTCTTAAGTGCATGTAGTATTGCCAACATTTCCTTCTCATAAATAGCTTTCTTGAGATGTAGCCGTAAAAATACCCAATCACCTACATCAAAACTTCTTTCACTGTGATGTTGATCTACCTGTTGTTTCATTTGATTCTATAGCAAAGTGGCATTATCCTTTAAAAGTTGGAGAACTTGTTTTTGATGTTCAATGTTATTTTTCACTGCTTGAATCTTTTTCTTCTTGATATGTCCTTCTATCTTGAGTGTTTGAGGAGTGGTAATTTCTTCTAATGCATTACAAGATATGGCCAGATTCATTTCTTGATGCTCGATGTGATCTTTCACTTCTTGAACATTTTTCTTCTTGATATGTCCTTCTATCTTGATAGTTTGAGGAGTGGTAATTCCGGCCAATGCAATACAAGATATGGTCGGATTCATTTCTTCTTTCTCGATGTGATATTTCACTTCTTGAACCTTTTTCTTCTTGATATGTCCTTCTATATTGAGAGTTTGAGGAGTGGTAATTCTTGCCAATGCTTTACAAGATATGGCCGGATTCATTTCTTTCTTTCTCTGGGTTGGTTCCTGGTATTATCCTCTTCTTTTGATGTTTCTTGATCTTTTTCTTCTCCTCTTCACAATCAATGTAAAATATATTTTCTTCTCAGCACACTTATGACCTTTAATGTATTTGTTATCACAATTGTAACAAAGCCCTTTTGCTCTTTTTTCTTCCAATTATTGTGGTGTCAACCTTGTAGGTTGTGGAAGGCTAGGTCTTCCATATTTATATTTGTGAGGGGTAGATTTCCTTGTTGCATCTTTCCAACCTGAATGCCTTCTCCAATGAATTAGGTTCCCAAAGACGAACATCATGTTGAATGTTATCCTTTAAAGTCCCTATGGAGACGTCAATCCTCTTCTTCTCTGGAATATCATTTTCCTTTTTATTCAATTTTTGAAAGTCCTCAATGTGCTCTGCCATTGAACACTTTTGTTTAAGATTTATCAATTGGCTAAATAAGGTGTTTCTCTTTGTATCCTCGTAATGTGATATCATTTCCTCTATGAAAATTGACCACGTAAAAAGTGGTTTATGAGAACAAAGTCTTTATACCATAAAAATTGATTTGATTCTAAATAATTAGATGCAATATGTACCTTTTGTAATAGTGGTACACCATGTAGATCAAAATATTTCTCCATATGTAGTATCCAATTTACCGGATCCTTGCCATCAAACTTCCTCATCTCGCTTTTTCTTGATTTTAGGAGCTCGATCTTGAAACAATTATAACTCTATAATTTTGGATCTTTAAGTTCTAAAATTTCGGCCTGTAATATCCCTCTACGTCCTCCTTCTAACTCCACAAGTTTGATAACAATTGGATTCCCAAAGAAAGATTTATTCCCAATCTACTGCGATGACCTAATTATAGACTAGTTCAGTAGAGTGAACTTGTACGATGTGCCACGTGTCACTGTTTCACCCTTAGATTCTGAAATTTGTACCCAAAAAAGTATAGTCCGTCGTATTTCTGTAACTTCTTACGAAATTCCCATCTGATGCTCATAGAGAAAGTTATGATGATTTTCCCAAGGTCACCTGTTTAGGATGTAATTCGAGTGTCTTCAAAAACCCTAAATTCCTCAGATCATATATCCAAAAATATAGCGAGACAATATCTAAAATTCAGACTTGAGGTTTAGACCGATTTCTTCTCAAATGGGTTTTTATTTTAACTTCTGAAACTTTGTAGCGAAAACGTTATAGTGAACATTCCACAATGACTTGTTTTAGATGAAATTATGGAGCTTGCAAAAACCCTAATTTCCTTAGATCATATCTACGAAAATATAGCGAGACAAGATCTGAAATTCAGACCTGAGGTTTAGTGAGACTTCTTCTCAAATGGGTTTTTTTGTTTTAGCTTCTGAAATGCAGTAGAAAACAAGTTATAGTGCAAATTCCACGATGACCTATTTGGAGCAGTGAAACCCTAGAATCCAAAGCTCTGATACCAAATGTTATGAAATCAACTCACAAAAAGATAGCAAATATAGATCAACGCCTTAGAAATAAGTCTCTTTAAGGGGGAAATATCCTTTACATTACACAAATGAACAATTCTTTGTTGATACAAATGATAAGACATCCTTTCTATATATAGGAGTCTAAGGGGTCATAATATAATCAGAGTTGACATAACAATAATAATGTAAGGGCACAATAATAACAATGGTGAGCTTCTATTGGGCACAATAATAACAATATGGGGACTACATGGGCACAACAATATAATAAGGGGGTTTTACTAATAACAATAAGGGGTTACACTAATAGTATAGGGACCTAACACAGAGCACATTGAGGACTTCCAAAAATTGAATATAAGGGTAAATGATATTCCAGGAAGCAGAGGATTGATGTCTTCATAGGGACTTTAAAGGATAACATTCAACTTGAGGTTCGTCTTTGGGAACCTGATTCATTGGAGAAGGCATTCAGGTTGGCAAGAAAAATTGAAAGAAAAATTATGGCAACAAGAAATCCAACCACTCACAATTATAAAGATGGAAGTGTTGTTCCTCCTAGCCTTTCACAACCTACAAGGTTAACAACACAACAATTTGGAGAAAAAGGAGAAAATTCCCTTTGTTAAAGTTGTGATAGAAAATACACTAAAGGTCATAAGTGTGCTGAGAAGAAATTATTTTGCATTGATTGTGAAGAAGAGGAAGAAAAGGATCAACAAATGTCAAAAGAAGAGGATATACACCAGGAACAAACCCCAGAGAAAGAAGAAATGAATCCGACCATATCTTGTAATTCATTGGCAAGAATTACCACTCAAACTCTCAAGATAGAAGGACATATCAAGAAGAAAAAGAATAACCTCACTTTCGCAGAGAATCGAATGAAATAACAGGTAGATCAACATTGTAGTGAAAGAAGTTTTGACATAGGTGACTAGGTATTTTCACGACTACAACCATACAAAAAAATGCCCCTCAACCAAGCTAAGAAGGATAATAAATTATCACCAAAGTAATATGGTCCTTATAAAATGCTGCAAAAGATTGGTACTATGGCATACAAATTGGAGGTCCTACCAAGAGTTTCCTACATCTACTCGAGTGCCCCGAGCTTTCCATGTATCATGCTTAAAGAAGGTTATAGGTGACCAGGTCCCAGTTCAAACAATATTGTTGGAACTTCTTGAGGAAGGAAAAATCATATTTGAACTTGAAGCAGTCACAGAAACAAGAACTTGATAGTTATGAAATCGATCAATTTTATAGTATCTCATCAAGGGGAATAACTTACTCGCTGAAGATTCCAAATGGGAGGATGAGAATTTTATATAGAAGCATCCAAAACTACTCAAGTGTTGAGGACAACACTTTTTGAAGGAGAGGGGCATGTTAGGTCCCTATACTACTACTGTAGTTCCTTATTGTTATTAGTGCAACCCCCTTATAGTATTATTGTTCCCATGTAGTCCCCATGTCATTATTATTGTGCCCCAAAGAAGCCCACTATTGTTATTGTTCAGCTCCTGTAATATTATTGTTATGTAGGCTTTGATTATATTGGGGCCACTTAGACTCCTATATGTAGAAAGAAGGTATTTTCATTTGAATCATCCAAGAATTGTTCATTTGTGTAATGTAAAGGAGGTTCCCCCCTTGAAGAGGTTGATTTTGAAGTCATTGATCTATCTTTTCTATCTTTTTGTGAGCTAGTTTCATAATAAACCAGCTCACAAAAAGATAGAAAGATAGATCAACGACTTTAAAATTAGCCTCTTTGAGGGGGAAACCTCCTTTACATTACACAAATGAATAATTCTTTGATGATACAAATGAAAATACCTCCTTTCTATATATAGGATTCTAAGGGTCCCAATAAAATCTGAGCCTACATAACAATAATATTGTAGGGGCACAACAATAACAATAGTGGGCGTCTATGGGGCATAATAATAACATGGGGACTATATTGGCACAATAATACAATAAGGGGGTTGCACTAATAACAATAAGAGGTTACACTAGTAGTATAGGGACCTAGCCTAACATGGCATAAGTGTAACTACGACCCAATAGAATTTTGTAATCTAGATATGCATCGATAACCTCAGTGTCTACAAAATGACTTGAGTTTCTTCCAAATGACAGTGAACATGATGCAGGTGGATGCACCTTAATTAATAATGCATCGGGAGATGATGGCATTACAGACTCAGACTGGTATCTGAAAATCAATAGATGATGGTAATGGAGGATGTTCTAAAGCATCAACAGGAAAGACAATCAAATGATCATCTAAAGTATCTATTATGCCCAAAGAAATTATTAGAGATTTATTTTGAGATGGGCATGACTGGAGGACCTACAGCATTGACATGGCAGTAAGTGATTGCGCAAAGTCATCTACTATATTGCACATGTGGAAAACTCAGTTAGAAGCCTCATTACAGTGCAATGGACCTTCAGGGATCTTGCGAATTGACTCAACCTTGGGCTGAGGGATCTATAAAGGACCATTTGATGTTGTAAGAGACTCAGTAGACTCTTTGGTTTTAGGCTCGGTTGCGATGAAGTCGATGACTTCCCATATTGATGTGACCGAGTTTGGAATTTGACATCAGAGGTACTGACCCCATCAGAATTAGTCATGAGAATCTGGTAATCACCAGGACTAGAAGGTTGGGGAGGGTGGGTTTCTTGACCTTGCTGAGGTTGAGGAACAACAAATCCTTGCTAAGGTAAAGGATTAGTAAGCACAACCGGTTGAGATGGTGCAAGATTCTGAGGTGGTTGTTGCATGGGTGGTTGACCTTTAGAAGTTGGTTGGGCTTCCTAAATTTTGCACATCTGAGGTAAGAGGGGACACTCATGAGTATAATGGCCATGTAAACCAAAACATGCATAAGGCTTGTTCGTACAAACAACCTTGTTATTCCTAGGTTGGTTTCCATGTTGTTGGTTGTTGGTTTTAGGTTGGTTCCATTGGGGTTGATTAGGTTGATTACCCTGGTCACCCTGGTTACCCTTGTTACCCTTCCCCTTATTATTTTTCTTCTAATTTTGGCAATTAGTTGCACTCTATTGTGCATACACTTGAACCTGAGGGGGCAGTGGCTACTGGGACGGAGGATGAGTGGGAGGTTGTGGTGCTAATGACTGAGGGGGTGGAGCGCTTGGCATTGAATAGGTGTAAGATGGTGAAGGGGAAATCTTTTGGTAGACAGGTTGAGCACTAGCTAGCCCTGACATCTACTGATGTGGTTGCGTGAATGCATAAGATGTGCTTTTTCTTGAATACATGTTTTTGGCAGTAGGGGGATAAGTGTTGGAGGAATTGGTGCCCCACTACAGATAGCCATAACTTTGTTGAGTATATGTCGAAGGATGTGAAATAGTTCCAATGATACCGTTAGTGGTGTGAGATTCCCCCAGTGCATTTGTACCACCAGGATGAAGGAGGTCTGGTATAACGGTATATACATAACCAGATTGAGCATAAATCAAGTCATATCTAAGAGCGATCTGGAGAGCCTCTTCCTTTGTATGAGGAAAGTGAGATGCAACATCTTTAGCAATGGGCGCTAAAAGAGTCCTAAGAAAACAATTGAAGTAGAAACAATATTTGAAGGAAGGAGCACGGAACATGCTCCTCCTTATATGCCATTCCTAGACATGGTAAAAAATACGGGTGGCAGAGCACTAATGAAATGTGGTTGAGAGCTCCGTACTGGTGTCGTATCAGAGAGGTAACTAAAAATATGAAAGGAACACTTTAGAAAGCGTCACAAAAGTGGAATGAGAAGTGGAGGGTTGGTCAATGTACCACTTTGTAGCATCTCTAGTTATCGTGCATTGGAACAACCAAAGATGAATGGAGTCATCGGTGATGGAATTAGACGAACACCACATATTGAAGGAGTAGATGTGATTAGTAGTGTCCTCTTCAGAATTTCCCTCAAACTTTGGAATGTATGAAGGAAGCTTAGTCGACATAGGTGGGCAACCAACATCGTGGTGTATGGGGTCATTAATCAATTGGCTAAAATCCGGGAGACTTAACCCAACCATGAAAGGTAGCAAAGGAGCTTCCAAAATGGTTCCTGTAATGGTTCCACTAGATGTTACTACCATGTTAGAATTGAAGCCACCACCAGGTTGGTTTCTTGCACCAACAGTGGGTCTTGACATGGTGACAATATGCAGTGAAAGAGGCTCGAAATTGGATGAGGAATCAGATGAAATAGAAGAAGAGTCGGTATGGGGACTCAGGGGAGGAATAACTCAAACCCTGCGAGGAGGAGTAATACGTCCAAGATGAAACTAGGGACCAAGACCTAAATTTCTCCATGATAAAAGCCTTGGTGGCGCAATGGTTGCAAGACACAAGTGACACGAAAATGGTGAAGGGAGATAAAAAAAAATGTCTTTGTCTCTATTGGGGAGATAAATTAATTAAGTTAAGTCTTGGCTTGGCTTGGCAGTGTTAACTAGGTGCCTTTCACTTAAGGTGTTCTTGTGTGTGCAAATATGTGTGTTTATTAATTAAGCCCATATAATTTTTGAAAAAAATAAAAATAAAAAGGTTGTTGAAATACTGTAAATAAACTGAAATTAAAAACATAAAATAAATAGAAAATCAACTATCTAAACCCCACCCAAACTAGGTTTGCAAACACTGGGCTAGTTGGTGGTGAAATCAACTGAAACACACTAAAATGGTGAAGATATCTAAGTGTCGGTGTGACTGGAATCAAATGACACTATGTTGTTGGAAAGTGGTGCAACAACAACAAAACACTAGTGAGGAAAATCGCTACAAAATATAGGGTGATGGGTGTAGAAACTAGGGAAAACAGTGGCACCCTAAGGCAAATGACCAAACAAGGCTCAATAGGGAACTTTGGATGGAAACGACCTATCTTTGAAGATTTGAAAAAGAAAGGTATAGATCTGAAATGTATGGCTAAAATCTCTACAAAAACTTAGACTTCTTACTCAGCTGAACTCCTCCTACAAAGGTTGAAGCGTACTAGAAGTCCTAGGGGGCTAAATTCCACTTCGACGAGAAAAACAAAGTAGATAAAGGCCTAAGTGGGCTAAGATATTGGTCAACCAACCCAGCAAAGTGCTTTCGGAAAAGCCCAGAAAATGATAAGAAAAATTCTTAGAAACCCTAAAATTGCAAGTACTGACCTGTTTTACGAGAGATCACACTTTTTGGGCCAGAAAAGTGCATTATGGACCTCCAGATCACAGGTTTGGGGCTGAAAAGTGTGATTTATGCTCCTCAGTTCTCAAGCAGAAGTCGCGGAAACATTTTTCCTCTCTAGTGCGGTTTGTTCCTGTGACCTACGAAAATAACCAAAAAAATTTCGTAATTTAGAAATTTGGCCGATCTAGGGTTAGAATGCTAGTAAACAACATTAAGGGACTAAAAAAAAAACAACCCTAAGATGAAAACTGAAGGTCACCAAATTTTCTGAATCAGAATTAAAAAACTAGTGAAGTCGATATTTGTTGGATGATAAATGAATAACTAGTTCCCCAATGGAGTCGCCATTTGTTATGTAATGTTCTTCTCGAAGGTGTACAAAAAGAAACCACTTTAGATTACAGATGAAAAACAACCTTAACAATAAAAATGGTTGTAAAACAATGTGTATCTACATAAAATGATGGAAACAAAACCTGCCAAAGTCCTGATCTATGCAACAAAAATAGTTAAACAAAAAAATGGAATAAGAAAATAAGCACAAATAACTCCAATAATCCAATGGAAACCATATATAAATAATATATTTTATTATATGACACCTTTGAAGGGAACAAATGATTTTACCATTCCCCCTTTGTGGGATGGGTTCTTGGGTATCCTTAATGTCTTCAAGTCTATAAAGTCTCTCTTCTCTACAATGTGTAAACCCAACATAAAATGTTTGAGCTCAATGGGAACTCAAATGGAAAAAGCAAATGGCAAGTGACATTGATTATAATGAAAGTTACAATAGTGAGTGCAACAATGAAAATGATCCAAAGTGAAGAATGGAGGTAAAACCCTCCAATTTATAACAAAATATTAGGTTATTCTCTAATAATGGAAAATAATAAAATAAAAATATTATTAACCAAATTCTAGAATTAATTGTTTGGAATATTTTATTATATTTAGCTGGAGGGAAAAAATATTTAAATTGGTTAAATACTTTTATTTAGAAATAATAAATAAATTATTTATTTATCATCTCAAAGAACGTGGTTAAGGAATAATAAACAAATAATGATCTTTTTAAGTATTCCTAGAGGATTTAGTCAAACTGACACAGAGTAATAACTAAATAGTGATTAATTAATAATTCCTAGAGAAAAATAAGAAAAATAATGATTTATCTAATTATTTCTCATGATTGGGTCAAATATGACAAGGAATATTAGTTAAACAATGGTTTAATTAATTATTCCTAGAATATAATTAAATAAATAATGATTTATTTAATTATTCTTCATGGGTTTAATTAGAAATAACTTAACAAATGTGGTTTATTAGGTAATTTCTTATAGCGAAAGAAATTTTACTATGGTAAAATTGGCACTACATGGTGTGCTTCGATCCATCTAGTAGGTTATGACTAGATGATTAATTTTTCGTGATAACAAGTCCGACACTTGGGATAGACCTTTGGACGATTGTGACGACACTTGTGTGACATTGATTACAACTTTGTGTGTGAGTGTGACTGATGTTCACATAGCTAGGACAACCCAAACAACAAAGAAAAACCTTCGAAATTACTAGAACAAGATCACAAGCATGACAATGGAATCAACATGTGGAAAGATGCCAATTGGTTAAGAAAGAAAAAGAGTGAAAATACTTTGAAAGAGATTAAGGGATGAGCTAGTGTTTGCAACCATCAAAGTAAAAAACAAGGAAGGCTCCAAAATTTGAGTGCAAGCCAAAATTTTTGAGGGTGTTGTAGCCTTTACAACAATTGATAAGATCTCTTTTCCTCTTGTGTTCTATGCATAAATGTACTTGTTATTATGTGGCTTTAATAGTTTCTATATCATTGATATACCTTTAGTTATTTTTTGGTTATAATCATGTTTTATGATAGTGATGATGTATGGCTTTCATCATGTTTTGATTAGTAAATGAATGAATGATGAATGTATGGCCTAAGAGATGTTATTGTAGCTATTATGAGAAGAAACTAGACCTTCTTGGTGATTTTTAGATAAGTATCAGACCCCTATTTTCATATGTGTATTTATGACCTGTAGATTTCATGTTCATGATATGTTTGGCAAAATTTATATCATGGCTAGGCCTTGTTATGTCAAGTTCTTACCTAAGATTTTTATGGAAGGATTTTTCCTTGTTTCATTCATGGTTCTGGAATGTTTCATTAAGTTCTGGGCAGAGGTTTGGATTATAGCCCGAAAAAGTGGCTTAAATCCTATAGTTGCAAGCACATAACTGGGTGAAAAAATTTGCAGTTTCTCCCTTGTAAGCATTGTGCGTGTGACTGGAGGGTTTCATTCGAAATTAGGCGATGTTGTGCCAGCTTCTAGGAGATCAAGGAACTGAAAAATAGGTTTAGTTTAGGGTTTGAGAACCGAGAAGGGTGCTTTAGCCCTTGGGTCCTATAACACCTAATAAGGAATTCATTAAGGGTTTTGGTTTATCTATTCCACTTCTTTAAGGTGATCTAGGAGGTTGAATCATATCATATTAACTGCTTGTCACATGTTTACCCAGGTAGGCTGGTAACTTGGGTAAATGTGGGAGGAGGGTATTACAACCTTGATGGACTTAGAATGATTGATGAAGTTCCTCTCTAATTGAAAGAAGATATGAAATGTGAATGTCTTGAATGGACCCGTATTTGACCAAGTTTGTTGGAAATTGGAAGGAATTATCCTATATTGTGAACATATTCTATGATGATTACTCTTCTATGAGTTAGTTCATTGATTGGATGCACTGATGGGAATATTGAAATATGAACATTACTTAATGACATGATGGTTAGTTGTGATGATTCTTGTAATTTCTCCATAGCTGAGAGTGAGTGTTAAAGTTGGGAAAATAGGAAAAAATTCTCTAGATTATTTGATCATGCAATAAAGTATTAAATGGATCAAAGAAATATTATGACAAAGGAAATTCAACTATATCCAGAAAAGTAAAGTCATCTTCTTGAAGGGAAAAATAGAAATTTGAATTTGTGAAATTGATTTAATATTAACCAAATTCATGGGTTGGCCTTCCCTCCAAAGGGCATGTCCTTGATGTCAACCTCTATATAAAGGTATCCTCATACACCTATTGGAGGAAAAAAAAAATGGTCTTCTTATGGTTTCTATGGTCTTGTGAAGTGATTATATGTAAGGAAATTTAGGGTTATTACATACAAATTTGTAAAAGCATTCCTGGCACATTTTGGAGATTCTTCTATAACACAGTTTAGAGGATCTTCTATAGTGCAAATAAGAGGCATGGTGAATGAGGCATAATTAGTATTTCTTGTGAGATAGTTTGGATTTTCTGTGAGTCAGATCAGATATTATTAGAGGCATGGCACAACTAGGAGGCATGAATTGGATATCTTAAAGAGTCACTTCAGTTCAGATCTATCCAGGCTCAAGTTGGATATCTATGGCACAATTTCGGAGCTGTGATTTGGATCAATCTTAAGGCATCAGTTTGGAACAACAATATGGATCTTTGTTGGTCTATTAGAAAGGTAAATTTGTATGTCTGTCGAACCTTCGTTCTCAGATATCTGTTGAAGAAGTATGAACCTATGTTATAATGTCCATCCTGTTAGCCTCCTGCTGCAGCAGGTTACTCATATTTCATGATTGACATTTTTTACAGGCCAAATATGTCATACTTTGCATGCTGCAATGCTCCATATTTTCTTAACAGTCTCCAAGCGAAGAAGGCTACTCAAAGTTCATTTAATTGCCTTCCAAATTTTTGAGAAGTTATCTCGGTATCGCTAATTTTAAGTTAATCGAGTTCCAAACAGCTATCTTGGTCTCCCTAGTTTTAAATTTCCTGTTTATTAATTAGAGATGTAATATGTTCAAACAGCTTAATCTTTGGCAGATCTTAGATAGGTAGAGAATCAACGGAGCCCAACAGCTTAATCTGGGCCCTCGGATGAAATAAGGGTAGTCTGTAGATAGGAAAGCATGAAAAGAAAAATGGAATGACGAGTTTGCAAGTCTAAGTGCACCCAAATCAAAAGAAGAAAAAATGTTAGGTAAGTAGGCTGGGTAGGTAGTTTTGAGGTTGCTGAATCCTAATTACTGATCAGTCCCACACTTCCAGCCGTCATCTTTACTCAGGACACAATCAGCAGGCAGTTCTATGCGAGAAGCTCAAAACCAGGTATAACTAACTCCCTTTCTCCATTTTCCCCCCAATCAGTAACTAACTTCCCCAAAAGAGGTCAAGATCTGCTTGATACCTCTTAAAGTTTCATCATTTTCATAGCATTTTCTTGGGTAAAGATCTGCTTTACTCAAAGTTGTTCCATACTCTCTCTGAAGAATGGTTCTATCCCCTTGTAACAGCCTAAGGTCTCCTGAACTTAGCGCTTTCTTACCATCTCCATATTAACCACTAACATTATTATTTAGCTCCCTATATTTTCCCATCCCCCTACTAAAACTATATAAATAATCCCCCTATGTAAATATCCCTCCCCCTGGTTGAAAAATAATTATAAGTACCCCCGGGAATTGCTCAGTTTACTTGAAACTTAGAAAGAACCCTCATGATGCCCCTTCAAACCATCTTCCAAATACAATGGACTCCCTCCAGAGTATAAAATCCCTTTGAGGAGATCGGATCCCTTCTGAAGCCTCAAATGCCTTTCGCACCCACTTACTTACTCCTTCTGACTGCAACAAACCCCTTGCTGATTTCCTTAACATTCCGCAGACCATAGAAAGCCAGGTCGCATCACAACATCACAGTTTCCTCTCCATGCAAGTTATGACCCATCCGTCGACACTCGACGTGATATCACAATATCGGCGATCGGTGGTCACAAGCGTCAAATGTCCAAACGAAACACCTTTCCGTTCCCAGCTGATGCGATATTGCGATCGCATCGGAGAAGTTCATCGCATCGCCTTAAGTATCAACACCCTGCCATGTCATTTCTGTACCAGGGACCCACCACAGGCTGACGTCATCCACCATACTGCTGACGTCAGTAGCCAGAAAGTCGAAAATTCGCGCAGGAAGAGAAATCGCACTTCGGAGCTACAGAACAAGAAACAGAGGCAGTTTTTGATGCGCGATAAGCGCTAATCGCGCATCGCTACGGGAAATAGGCCGTTTCAGGGAATCTTTGGGGAATCTTTTGATTCCTTGGCCCGTTGTGCGCTGGAAAAGCCCGAAAATCGCCCGATCGTGCCAAATTGATCCAGTTTAAAGACAGCAGAAGATCAATGACAGAGTTTAAAGTGTATCAGATCAAATCATCAGGTATCAAGCATGTCAAAGAGTATCAGTAGGCGGCAAGAGCCATTAATGTAGCGGCAAAGAGTATCAGTGAAAATCTTAAGCAGTGGCCCGAAGCAGGAGAACATTTAATACCTTCCAGCAGAGTCAAAGAAAGAGGGCGAAGCCACTCAAAGCCCTCAAATCATAATCATTGCACATTTAACTCGCACTAGAGCAGAACTACAGATCCCGAAGCACAATCATTCCAGCAGCATTGCATCAAGCCTCCAAGGGCCACATTGTAGTCTTTTCTGATTCAGCTGCCTCTGGCGCAGCCAAAAGGACTTACCTGCATTTAATTTCAGCAACACTTAGGTTTTTGAAGAGTTTTTCTAGCATACCTGTTTAGGTCAATTGTAATGAATGTCTTTCCGATATTTTGCTTATATATACCACCCTGAACAATGTAGTGAGGGGTTGGTTGGTTGGTAGGTTGGTTAGTCAGTGATTCTAAGACATTGCTTAGTCTGCTTCCCAGCCATTTCTCCAAGCAGAGACCCGCACTGTAACTGTCATATTTTCTATAATCAAAGATTGCTGAAAGCGTGGATTTCGAAACTACTTGATGTGTTCAATTGGCCAAGGAATGATGACAAAATTCTTGTGCTTCTACATGATTCAATAGGTGTTTCTCTCCTCTGTTAATTTTCATGTTTTTACCACCGTTCCGCCTTCTAAATTGCAGGAAAAAAGAATAGCTTAATATTTGTTTCACTACACCTTAAGTTCAATTTCTGCATTTTTCTA
>APFE030322308.1:161595-197742 GCA_000404065.3 Pinus taeda
CCTTCCATCCAAACACAAACAAAAAACCCCTGAGCCAAAAGCTAGCCTAAGATCATCAACAAAGTTGAATCATTATAGAGAGAGCCCTCTCTGGTTGCAGGTGGGCTAGAACCTGCAATGCAAATATTGGTTTTTGGTTACCTCAACCGTATCCCTATAAGGAGCCTAGGGACAACCTGAGTGATAACACGTAGAATTCTTAGTCCTTGCGGAACTCCCCTCGATGCGTAGTTATAATCCTTTAACCAAGTAAGGTCGTGGCATGCCTTAAGTGAGACACCTTATTCCTCTTGAGTAAGGTGAAAATGTCAGTGTTACGCTAAACTATAATGGATCCTTTTTTGGCCCTTATGCCTGAACCCAAGGTCTATACCCTTTCATTTTTTTTTGCCAACAAATAGTTTCGGTGCTGGGACAGAAATTATTCAAAGGGATCTGGAACATGGTGTCGGGGATTTTTAAGAAGGATATGTAAGATTAGTGGCATGAATAAGTAGTGGGTTTTACCTCTCAATAAGCACATCTCTATCGCAAAAAAGCGAACTGAGTGAAAGAATAAATTTTGTATGCAGAGCCTACAAGCGATTAGTATGATATATTTTGGTGAAAGTTCCTTGAATACCCTTACAATTAGATGCGAAGGCTATAGGAAAAAGAAAATACTGGAAACTAGAATAAATCTCCTCATAAATGGACTCAAAGTAACCTAGTTGAGTTACACCAGCTTGATACAGACCTAACTCAGGTCGCCAAATTTTGGATGGAAGCTAGTTTAGAAGGGTACATTATCAAGTTTTTTGCAAAAGGTCATATGTCTATTTCCAAGGCTAAGGCCCTATTCAAGTCTGGGTTGCAAGGAATATTGTTGAAGGAGATACCGTTGTGGGTTAACATTTTAATGGTATAAGAGAACCTATTGGTGATTTAGAGGCAATCCACGGGTGCTTAAATCCTCGGTACTAGGGGAAGGGCATAAGGGGAGGAACGCTACCCAATTGCAAGCCTTGTTGGAGATATGGACATGAATGACTTTAGGAAGGATAGATATTTGAGGGCACAAAGGAGGGCACGTATAGCTGAAGAATGGTGAGAGAAAACTTTGCAGGAGATCCATAAATGACAAATGGAGTTTCACCAAGTAGGAAGCAGTGTTAAGCAGTCTAGAAGCACGAGGAGGAGGAATTCGGGTGGAGTTGCAGAATTAGGGGGATAGTGAGAGAGGGAAACTTGGCCCTGTAGGAGAGGCTAGGACTACCATGGTGACACAAGTTGAAATAGGCAGTAGATATTTCCCTCTGCTAATAGAGATGGAGACACTAGATGGATCAAGCCCTACAAGATAAAGGGAAGGATCAGATGATTACATGCATATCATTATGAGAAATTTGTTTTTTGAGTATGATGCTCTCTAGAGAATAGTGAGTCATTACCCAAGAATTTAGGTAGCACTTCCCCTGGCCTTCACCTGGTACTTTATTAAAAACATGTTCAACTTTATCTAGGCTAGTTAAAGTTATGAAGGTCCACAAAGTACATAATACTTATAAATATGGTACCTCTGGTGGTAGAAATATTATTTCTAGTTCATGTCTCCAAGGCTCATAGAAACCCAAGTCCTAAGGGTTCATACTTGTCTCATTGGTTCAATCGTGTATGGTTGGTAACATGATGGGATCTTTTACTTGATATCCTAATTTCTCTGGGAAATGGAATGAGGATGTAAAACAACATGGGTACTTGTGTGACGTTATCTATAGGGATTTCCAAACTCTGGATGATACGAAAATGACTGAATTTCATAGCATTCTCCAAGAAAAATCACAGAGATGGTTCATTAAGTGGTCCACTTTACATTAGAATCCGACAATTGAAGAAGTCCGAAGGGAATTTGTTCAAGAATTCAAACTTCCATAGACTAACCAATAAGGATGATCTAAATTGTGGGAAATCAAGTAGTGAGAAGGATAAATTTATTGGGAAACGATGCAAAGGTTTATGGATATTATTGGCAAGTTTAGTTACCCCATTGACCCCAATCATTAGAGATATTAGTTCATCAAAGAATTGTTGTCACTCACCCACACGCCAATGACTCAGAAAAATATTTATACTCCGCAAGGCGCACTTGATTAAGCAACCCAGATTGAGTCCATGGTAGGATACCCACACAAACACCAAGGAGGAACAATTTCCCATGATCCCACTCTCATAGGACTGTAACATGAAATAGTTGATCTGGCAGAGAAGTTGAGGACATGCAACCATCATGACTTGCATGACCTCAAATGTGGTGTACCAACTTCTATATTGAGGGGCATCATGCCACTAAATGCCCAAGACCTAAGCACTTCCTCTGTACTGACCCGGCCTTCCACGTCCTTACCTGCTACTGAAGTTAGGCCAATTTTTATGTAAGTTTATATTTAGGGCACACACAATTCCATGCGTTTCCTAACTAGTAGGGTACAACTCTGAATGAATGTTGTGAAATATATAGAACATATGGACATCTTCCATGCCTCTGTCCAATCGTACAAAAGTATTCAAATGTCCCAAACAATGTCTTCTTTGAGTTCTGCAATTCACCAACTCATAATATTGATCAATGAAAAGAATTAGATACCCTATATGATTGATTAAATAATTCTTCCTATAGGATCAATGAAGCTCTGTGAGGATGAGGACGTGTAGGAACAAGGGGGGGGAATAAAAGGTAGATGTCTAGTCAATTGCTACAATTGTGATCAAGAGGGGCATGTTGCAAGAGACTATCCACTACATGGAAGACCCTAGTTATCTCAGTGTAGAGTCAACACACATGCAACAAAGGATTACCAGAGCTAATTTCCAAGTGGGAGGAGTGAAACTGCCAGAAGGGAGCAAATTTGATTAATATAGAACCTTGGGAACCTGAACTAGCTCCACTATAAAACATTAACATAATCATAATGGGGGGAAAGAAGACAAAAGCCGACTTTGGAGCCATTGAATAATGAAGGATCATAAATCTTGCCTCTCTGAAGCACTCTTATGATTCTTTCTAGCAAAATCAGTAATACAAATATGTCACAAATATTTTTAACTAGTTGATTCTAACTAATGGGTCCCAAGGAGAATGACGAGAATATTCAAGGGCTAGAAGCTTAAAACTGTCACAGAACAATTCCCAAAATGTAGCAGAATGTTTCAGGTTGTTTTTTCAAATCATGAATGATGAGTAGATGTTGGGGAAGTTGTAGAAAAAGCTTAAAGTTGTTGTCAAGGATGGGGAGCTCTTGGAAGGGCTCATTTATGCCAAATTTCCTAAAAGGAATACTAAATAGGTGTAGAGAAACAAGAAAATGATAGGGAGAGAATTTTAGGTTGATGCCTAGATTGCAAGATTCTAGATCAAGGATACAATGCTAGATTTGGGTTCAGATATGAAAATTTTACTATGAAATACCTACAAAGACGTGGGAAGGCCCAAGTTGTCATTCTCTCTTATTTAGTTATGCATGTAAAATAAATATTGTATCTATTTGTAGGTCTGTAAGAAGTAGAAGTCAACATAATTGGTGTAAAGACATGCATATTTTGAGGTAATAGACATCATGGGAGATGAAAACCCCTATTTGGAAATGTTGGGAATAGACTAGACCTTTGAATACTATGCAATGATTGACTTGAAGAGAGAAACCATGACCTTTGAAGTGGGTGGAGTTAGGGTGATTACACCCTTGGATCCCTATCAAGGGCCTCAATTCACTGAGCTAGTGATTAACAAAGAAGAACATGAGTTACTAGATCAGTTATATCAACTCACAATAGGAAAAAGGGAATACTACATAAATACTACGACGGGAAGGCTTATTAGCTAGAGAAGTGCTCAAATCTTTGAAGTTAGATCAAAAGATGTGTGGGACAACTGTCATCGAGGTGTACATGAGATCAACTCCAGGCAATGTGCAATGACTCTTTGTATCCACTAGGTTGGCACAGAGGTACAAGAATTTCCTCTTTTTAATGCTATGGGTTTCATTATCAATTTTAAAAATGAAGTTGTTTTGTGTTGGGCTGTGTTATATTCTTTCCATGACTAGCCCACATAATTAACCAGGGGGTTAGAACGAGGGCAAAGCCCCCCCTTCGTTGTGCCGATTGCGTAGTGGGGGGAGTCGCAGGGGGTTTGAGGGGTGCAGGTAACCCGATTCTATGGGGTCTGGGGCAACACCCTAGAAAATTTTGGTTTTGGACCCTATGTTATGCTGGGCGGACATAACTATGGTTTTGTGCATGATTTTCACACATGGTTTTGGACGTGATGGTTTTCGGTCCATGGTTTTGGACGTGATATTTTCAGTCCATAGTATTGGATGCTTAGACATGTATAAATATGTATTGTAACATTGAAAGGAACATAATGAAAAATCAAGCTGGTAGTCCCCATTTCGGGATCTAGGGGAAAATCTTTGTGTATATGTGTTTTATATGTTATGCTCTTGCATTGTTTATTTTCTTGTGTTTTAGAATTTGTATGTAGGTAATTTATGTACGGGGTTAAAACCTACATTTGGAATCAAAGTTGTTTTTGGCTTCAAGGGGATGCCTTTGTTGTTGAAGGGTTTCGCTCAGGCCTGTGGTAGACCCTGTTTAGTGGGAGATCTGTGAGATCGATTCTAGTGGTGAAAGAAGATGGTGAGCAGTGGAAAGATAGAGATCAAGAAATTTAATGGTCAGAGTTTTGATTTGTGGAAACTCAAGATGGAGGATTTGTTGGTGGATAAAGATTAGTGGATCATGGTAGATTCAGGTACTAAACCAACAGGAGTGTCCGATGAAGAATGGAAGAAGTTGGATTGGAAGGCAAAGAGCACAATACGATTTCGTGTCTCTGATTCAGTATATTGTTGAATGTATCAAAGGGGAATCTACGATGAAATATTTGTGGACAAGTTAGGGACTTTGGTACCAATCTAAAGTCTCTAGTGAATAAATTGTTCCTGTGGAAAAAAAGATGTATAACCTGAGAATGAAAGATGGGAGACTCCAGTGATAGAGCATGTGAACGCATTTAATACTATGGTAAGTCAGTTAGCATCTGTTGATATTAAAATTTCAGATGAAGATAAGTGCATTAGTTTGTTGTGTTCTCTACCAGATTCGTGGGATAGTCTAGTTATTGAAATAGGAGCAATGCAACTGCCTTGTAGTTTGATGAAATAGTCTCATGCTCGCTGACGGAGGAGATGAGACGGAAAAATATGGAGAGCTAGAATAGTGATGCCTTGTCTATACAAGGATGGTCCCAGAACAGAAACAAAAATAAGTCATCGAGTGGGAGATCTAAGTCTATAGGGAGATCTAAATCTCCAGGAAAACCTATAAAGTTGGTGTGTTGAAAATGCAGAAAGGAAGGGCACTACAAAAGGGATTGTAAATCTAAAGCTCTTGATAAAGAAAAGGGATCTGATGATGCTCCTTTTGCAGAGGTGAAAACCACCTCAAATGAAGGTGGGGATGTGTAATTCAAGTACACGTGTAGATCATGAGGCATGGTTAATTGACTCAGGTGCATCCTTTCACTTCACTCCCCATAGAGAGTGGTTCTGCGAGTATGAGAAATACGATGGTGGTGATGTCTTCTTAGGGGATTATAGGAAGGCTAGAATCATTGGTTGTGGAAAAGTAAAGTTGAAGTTGCAAGGTGGAAGGGTTAGAACACTTCCGGATGTTTTGCATATTCCTGCATTAGCCAAAAATATGATTTCTATAAGCAAGCTGGATGATGCAGGTATAAAATAGTGTTCAAGCGGGATACTTGCAAGATGGTTTGGGGGGCACTAGTATTGATGTGTGGAGTTTGAATTGGAACTCTGTACAAGCTACAAGGTAGCACTGTTGCCGATGGGTGCAATAGTTCTATGGTTCCTGAAAGTGGAGAAGAAAATATAGTGGTCTCTGGAGAGAAGACCATGCTGTGGCATCAAAGGCTTGGACATATTGGAGAGAAGGGCCTTCGAATACTTCATGGTAAATTTATGGTAGAAGGTATGAGTAATATCTCTCTGGATTTTGATTTCTATGAAAATTGTGTATATGTGAAGCAGAATCGGGTGTGTTTCCCATCTAGTGGTAAGAGGGCGAAACAAATATTAGAACTTGTGCACAGTGATGTGTTTGGACCTGTGAAGGTTCCATCACTGGGTAAGTCTATGTACTATGTATAATTTATAGATGAATTCTTAAGGAATACATGGATATATTTCCTTAAGAAGAAATTTGAAGTCTTTGATAGGTTTAAAGAATATAAGGCTCTGGTAGAAAACCATATAGAGAAGAAGATAAAGGTGTTGAGGAAAGATAACGATAGAGAGTTTTGCAGTAAGGAATTTTAAGAATTCTGTAAGAAGTGTGGTATAGCATGGCAGAAGACTACTCCATACACACTTGATCAAAATGGAGTTGCAGAAAGAATGAACAAGACATTGATGGAAAGGGCAAGAAGCAGGCTCAGTGGTGCCAGGTCAGGACAAGAATTTTGGGCAGAGGTGGTGGATACAACATGTTACTTGGTCAACAGATCACCTTCATCAACGTTGGAGGATAAGACTCCACAAGAGTTATGGACTGGTAAGAAACCCTCTCTTTCACATTTGAGGGTATTTGGATGTGATGCATATGTACATGTTCCAAAGGAGAAACGAACCAAGTTGGATAGTAAATCTGAAAAGTGCATCTTTATTGGGTATAAGGATGGTTTAAAGGGTCATAAGCTTTGGAACCCAGTAATAAGGAAGGTTGTGTACAGTCGAGATGTGGTGTTCAGAGAGGTGAAAGATGTTATTAAACATGAAGTCCAACCAAAGGAACCTATGAATATAGATTTTGAACTAAAGGAGGAAGAATCAGACTCTATAGCAGAGGAGGAATTAGAAGATGAAGAGCCACAAACTCCAGCTATGAGAAGATCAGCTCGAGAAAGAAGGCAGCCAGAAAGGTATAGTCCATATGCTTTCTCTTCAAACTTTTCTTTGTCTCTTACTGATGATGATCCCAAAACTGTGAAGGAAGCAGTGGATTCAGAGGATGGAAAACTTTGGAAAGAGGCCATGGTTGATGAAATGGCATCTTTGCACAAAAATGAGGCTTGGGATATGGTGGATTTTCCGGCTGGAAGGAAACCCATTGGCAGTAAACGGGTGTTCAAGAAGAAGACAAATGCAGAAGGGAAGGTGGAGAAATACAAAGCTCGGTTGGTAGCAAAAGGTTATTCCCAGGTGCCTGGAATTGATTTTGGTGATATTTTTTCTCCTGTTGCCAAGGTAACTTCTATTAGATTACTTTTATCTGTTGCTGCTGCTCTTGATATTGAGGTAGAACAAATGGATGTGAAGACAACATTACTTCATGGGGATTTGGAAGAGGAAATCTACATGAAGCAACTTGAAGGCTTTGTGGTGAAGGGTACGAAAGAACTAGTATGCAAGTTAAAGAAGTCTCTGTATGGGTTAAAACAGTCACCCAGGATGTGGTATCAGAAATTTGATACATTTATACGGGGACTTGGCTTCACCAGAAGCAAAGCAGATCACTGTGTGTATTTTAAATTAATTGGTGACCGTGTTATTTATCTGGTCTTGTATGTGGATGATATGTTGTAGGTGGAAATGACAAAGAAATTATCCAGGATTTGAAGACTCAATTGTCCTCCAAATTTGACATGAAAGATCTCGGTGCTGCAAACTATATTTTGGGCATGGAAATTAAAAGAGATCAGGCAAAGAGGAATCTCTGGTTAAACCAGAGGAAGTAATGTCGAGAACAATATTGCAGAGGTTTAAATAGCAAGGATGTAACCAGTGAGGTCCTATTCTTGTAGGTGTGAGGTTATCTGCTGAACAGTGTCCCAAGAGCACAGAAGAGGAAGAGACATGTCCCTTGTCCATATGCAAGGTGCAGTCGGTAGCTTGATGTATGCCATGGTCTGTACTAGACCAGACATTGCACATGCAGTGGGAGTATTGAGCAGGTTAATGTCAAAACCAGGGAAGGAGCACTGGACAACAGTGAAGCGGGTTTTCAGGTATTTGCGTGGCACTAGTGATTATGGTTTGTGCTACCAAGGAAGACCAGGATTGGACAGAGTGTTGGATATCCGTGGCTTTGTTGATGCAGACTGGGCTGGAGATCTGGATCAGAGAAGATCTACA
This sequence comes from Pinus taeda, assembly GCA_000404065.3. Taxonomy (NCBI): domain Eukaryota; kingdom Viridiplantae; phylum Streptophyta; class Pinopsida; order Pinales; family Pinaceae; genus Pinus; species Pinus taeda. Next base: position 169,788 of record APFE030322308.1, read on the forward strand.
AGTGGGTATGTGTTTAACCTATTTGGAGGTGCAGTCAGTTGGATGAGTAAAAACAATCTGTAGTGGCACTATCAACTACAGAGGCAGAATACATGGCAGCCACTCATGCAAGCAAGGAAGCAGTTTGGTTGTAGAGATTGTGTTCAAGTATGGGGTTAGTACAGGGAGCTATAAGATAGACTGTGACAGCCAAAGTGCAATTTTCTTGGCAAAGAACCCTGCTTATCATTCAAAGACAAAGCACATTGATGTTCAGTATCACTTTGTGAGGGATATGATAGAAGACAAAAAGGTGTTGCTGGTAAAGGTGGACACTCTAAAGAATACTGCAGATGCATTTGACAAAATCTGTTAGCTCTGAGAAGTTCTCTTGGTGTAGAGAAACAATGGGTGTTTCAGGGATGGAAAAATGACTAAGCTCTCTTGTGGCCCCCTGTGGAAAGAAAACAACAAGTGGGAGAATGTTGGGTTATGTTATATTCTTTCCACGACTAGCCCACGTAGTTAACCAGGGGGTTAAAGGAGGGCGGAGCCCCCCCTTTCATTGCGTTGATTGTGTAGCTAAGGGGAGTCACATGGGATTTGAGGCATACCCGTAACCCCACTTTATGGGGTCTGGGGCAATGCCCTAGAAAATTTTGTTTTTGGACCCTATGTTAAGTTGGGCGGACCCACCTATGGTTTTGTGCATGTTTTTCGCACATGTTTTTTGGATGCGATGGTTTTCGGTCCATGGTTTTGGACGTGATGGTTTTTCTGTCCATGGTATTGGATGCTTTGGCATGTATAAATATGTATTGTAATATTGAAAGGGACATAATGAAAAAAAATGAAGCAGGTAGTCCCGGTTTTGGGATCCAGGGGAAAATCTCTGTGTATGTGTTTTATGTGTTATGCTCTTGCATTGTTTATTTTCTGTGTTTTAGAATTCGTATGCAGGTAATTTCTGTACAGGGTTAAAACCTATAAGAAGGATTTCCAAGAGGGAAATCGAGACTCAAAGGGAGTCTAGAAGAGAACTTTCAGACGGGAAGTAGAGAGACTCGGAGGAGTCGAACCAAGAACTTCCAGATGGGAAGTAGAGAGACTCAGCAAGAGTCAAACCGAGAAATCCCAGGCGGGAAGTAGAGAGACTTGGAGGAGTTGATAGACAAGAGTAGAGAAATGGTCGTGAATGGGATGAGGGATCGAGATGAGCTGGACAAAGTGTCCAACTTTGTGGTTTGAAAGGCCAGGATCTTGTCCATTCTAGATAAACATCGTATCAAGGCCTTCACCTTGAGGGATAACGATTGTGCCATGAGTACTCATGTGCCACTTCAGAAGAAGTGGGGAGACATTGAGCTGTAGTCAGGCAGACTACAGGTGATGAGGGGCAGGATCCTCGAGGTACCTAGCCTCTTGGATTACACCTTGCTACGGTACGGGAGCCCCGAAGAAGAGTAGTTGTACTGGCAGATGTCAATAGAGACGGATGAGGATGGAGCGATAGAGGGAGCTACAGTGCAAGATTCCCAAGACAGCGTGAGGCAGCAGTGTGAGCACGGGAGTGTTGCACCAGCGCAGGATGGCACAGAGAGGTGTGCAACGGTGCGAGATGCATGGAGTAGTTGCAGTGACGCAGAGGTCAGAGAGGGAGCACTTGTCAACGACAGAGAGAGTTTCAGCATCATGGGTGTCTCTAGCCTAACAGAGATGTCAGAGTTGGGAGATCAATTACTTACTTCTCAGTGACTGAGTTGCAGTGTAGCAGTTAGTAGTGGCGGTGATATGGGCTACACGATGCAGCATAATGAAAGGGGATGTAGTGCAGACGCAACAGTGGCAATGGTAGGGCCATGGGCAGCACCATGAATGCAGAGGGAGCTGTCGCACAGATGCAGCAGTGGTAGTGGCAGAGCCATGGGTGGCACTACGAGATGCAGCAGTGCAAATGATGGGCAACAAGCCTAGCATCAAAGACCGATAACAGATGATCAGAGTACTCAGTGAGGAGTATTGCTAGAGCACAGTCCTCGCTAAGAGGGAGTGTTGATTTGGGGTAGCATCGGACGTGTTATAGCCACGAAATTTGGTGGAAAGGCTAAGGCACATGAGATCTTCAATACCCAGAAAGGGTTTGGACAGATTCTAAACAGTTTGAGAGATATTAAAATAATTAATATTTTTAATGGAGTCCCTAAGTTTAAACTTAGGGAAATTAAAATATTAATGTGAATTAATATAAAACTGTGTTAGAATGGTCCAAAAGTCATGGATCAAGCCAGATCTAAACTTAGTCACTGATTACAGACTTAATCTCGGTCGTTGACCTATCAACGAGAAAAGTATAAGAGGAGGCTTGAGGATCACTTGGAGAACACACCAAGAGATCAAGATTTCGACTTTCTAAGGCTGGGTTCGCTGAGAAAGTTGAGAGAGTGATCAGAGTTGCAGCTGAGGGGCAATGAATACAGAAGCAGAAAGGCAGAGATAGCACCAAGAACTGCCGAAACAGCCGGGAAAGCTGACGCAGAGGGCAAAAGCCAGAATTGTCGGGAACAGTTAGGAACTGTCGGGAACAGCCGGTAACTGCCGGAACAATTGAAAAAGCTGACGCAGAGGGCAGAAGTAGGAACTGTCGGGAACAACCAAAACTGCCAAGAACTGCCGGAACAACCGGGAAAGTTGACGCAGAGGGCAGAAGTCGGAACTGCTGGGAATAGCCGGAACTGCCGGGAGAGCTGACACAATCCCTAGAGGCTGACGCTGGGGTTTCGTGGGGCAGATTGGAGTTGTGGAGCTGCCAGATTGTTTATCCGAGCTTTCAACCGGAATATCTGCTTCCGAGTAGAGAGGTGCTACTGCCAAGATTTTTCTCTGTTGGGTGAGTCAGATTTGGCACCCAAATTGTATTATGAAACTACTTAATAAATTAAACCCTCAGATAGCTGCACCAGTTTTCCTGCAATGGGTTTTTCCGAGGACATCAGTCCAAAAACAATGGTGTCACTTGTGTGCTTGTTTCTATTTCCTTTAGTTGATGATTTGTAATATGTTGAGCATGTACTTGTGTTTATTTTCAGTATTTACATGGTAAATAACTTGTTAATTAATCAGAACAAGTAGATAGAAATAAACTAGTAAGTACATGGAGGGTTTCTGACTGTTAGACTTAGAAACTTCAACAATGACTGACATAAGATTGGGTTTATAACCTTGAGTTGCACCACATAAAGAGAAATATACATTGATAAATAGTGTCATGCCCTAATCCTCTTTCCATGATAACATTTCCATTGTTTCTTTTTCTAGGCCTTAATTGGTGTCTTGAATTGATTAGTTATTAAGAATATTTTCAGGGTCAAGATTCTTTCCCTCCCCTTGTAATCCTTGAACCCTTGGTCTTTATATCCACACCCAAGTCCTCTACCCATTTTGGAAGTTAATGGGCAATCATGTTTTCCACTAATTACGTAATTATGCATGCCAAGTAACGATTTACTCCTAAAACATTGTAAGGCGGTCGTGCAAAGTATTATTTATTATCTTCAACACATATACAAGGATAACTAAGAAAGTGTTTACAATAACCATATAAATGCAACTTCAACCTGTATACAAGGATAACTAAGAAAATATTTACAATAACTATACAAATGCAAAGTGACCAGGGTAATATTTAGATCATGTACATGCATGTACTATGACCAGGGCCATTAGCACAATATCTACATATTTGCAAGATGATCAGGGTCATTACACTGTCCTCGCAGGCTCACCCTTTTTCTCATTGTCATCTGCCTTTACCACTCTTGGATTGCACCCACTTTGTTTGGCCTTCAAGTTTGTGCCTCGACCTTCGCAAATATACCACTTTTTAGGCTACAAGTAGGCTTTTCTTGGATTGTTCAGGACTCGACTTTCCTTTTGGGCCCCATTGCATCCTTGAACAAACCCTTTACTACCCTTCACACCTCGGCATTGTACTTACCAGTTACTTTGTTCCAAGCCCTTAACAGACCTCCCACACACTCGGCCTTCTCCCTGTCGTTTGTTAGGTCCTCGGCTTAACCAACAAAGCCCCCTTTCCAACCCTCGACACCTGATCTAGGTCTTGGCCTACAAATCTGCATCCTGTAGGTCTCGGCACTTCATTTATTGCCTTGAATCAAGTCTCTTGTCATCTGCAGCTAGACCCTTTTTGCCCCTTTCTTCTACAAGACAAATCCTTTTTAGGCTGCAACTAGGATCTTGATCTTTGTCGTGACCTACCTCTGCTTTCAACCATGGATCCACCTTCCCTTACACAAAAGTTATGCAGTCCCTACAATAGAAACCCTTGGCATGTTAATTTTTCATCAATTGTTCTATGTTGCAACTATTACTTCAACAATATCCAATAGCATCCAAATTTAACAATTTTTACTTCTTCAATTAACCAAAGACAATATCGAAATAGTAGATAGAACAATTATACAAATGCATAACGAAAGACAATCAAGAGACAAGAGAGATAGTGTTTGACCAACAACTCTGGAAAAACCCCACTAGGGGAGAAACCCTTGGAAAATCTTCTTCTATTAGATTGTCTTCAAATGTTCAACAAAGAGAGTACATCATTCAAGAATCAAAGTCAAGCTTTGACTAGCCAATATCCAAAACTAATGTCCAATATTTGATCAAGCCAAAATGCCATGCTATTTGTCAAAGTAGAGACAAGAGAGAGAGTCAACAAAAGTCAACTCTTGAGCAACTACAGATCTGTCCAAGTCAACAGCAACAAAGTCAACCCTAACTAGTCCACAAAGTCAATAGTCAACTCTCCAAAAGAGCTCGGTCAAGGCAACAATAAATGCGGCCTAGAATGTTGGTCAAAGTCAGCCCAAAACAGTGCAAAAACAGCTAGTCAAAGTCCACATTTATCTCTGCAGTGAAACCTGCAATCAGCACTAAAGTCAACGCAGGTCAAACTGCCCAGATTTCATCGATCTGTGTGCCCTCCAATGCAGCCTAGAGAAACAAAGATATTCCACCAAAAAATGCAGTCAAAACATGCCAAACACACCCAAGTCAACATTGGTCAACGCACTGCAACAAGTCTGAATTCGGCCAATCTGAAATAGACACTTGTCCCTTCGTACGTGTGACAGATGCCCTTCAATTCTGAGTTGTACAAACCAATTAAATGAGGAGAGAGAAGAGATGTATTGAGTTGATGAGGTGCCAAATGAGGACTCAACTTGTACTTATATGCAACTTGAGGGGTACCATCTTGTCTTTGAAAGGTGCCATTTGACCCAAGGTCAACCTTGACAATTTTTATTTGTGGACTTGACCTCAAACATCCACTTTCCCCTTATCCGAATTGAGTGCTTCAAAAGTCAAAATTGGTCCTCTTGAAAAGAGGAATCTAGTCCAATGGTTGGAATTTGTCACTGAGCTGCCAAATTAACACTCCCTCTCAGCTAGGGAGAAATTCCAACTGCATCATGTGATCATCATCATCTCAACATCCTATCAAGTGCATCTCTGCTTATCTCTACTTGTCTCTACTCATCTCAAGTTGAACAATCTCGAATCTAAAGAAAAAGAATTGTTACAGGGGAGCTCCAACTACCACCATGTCTCTATCATCACCAGGAGATTCTGCTACCACCCAAAATCATCATCATCATCATTAGGGAGCCATGGCTACCACCCAAGGCAATGGGCGAGATCAACCTACCCCAATGCATAGGGATCACACTTTATCCCAGTCCCTGACAATAGGTGAGATCAACTTATTGGAGGTAAGGATCACACTCTACCCTATTGTCCCTAATAATTCATCTTAACCCCAAAGTGTTAGATGGCAGAACACTTGCATCCACCAACTTGGGCAAGATCCACCTACTGCAAGGGGTAGGGATCACACTCTGACTCGGGGTCTCAACATCCTATCGATTAGAGGTCTCTCATCCCCAGGAGCCCTATAGCTCCATTCCTCACCCTAGGAGGTCAACCAGGGGGGAAGAGCACTGTTCAATGTTCTTGATCAGCCAAGACCCTTATTTGAAAGGGTCATCTCAACCAGTCCAAGTTGCTCTCTAAAGACCAAGAACTTCCCTTTTGGCAAAGCATTGGTGAGGATATCGGTTATCTACTCATATGTCGAAATGTGAAGAAGTTTCATAGCTCCTCTTTGCACCATATCTCGAATGTAATGATATCTCTATATGCTTGGACTTGTCATGGAACACAGAATTCTCAGATAAACGAATCCCACTCTTATAGGAGCAATAGATAATTATCGCGTCCAGAACCTACTCAAATAGCTCTCCAAAGAGCTTTCTCAACCAAACAGCTTCACAACTTGCCAAGCTGACTACAATATATTCGACCTCAACAATGCTAAGGGCTACGGATTTCTGCTTCCGGCTCATCCATGATATCATGGCAGATCCCAGACTAAAACAACATTTGGAACTACTCATCCTGTCAACAACACTACCAGCCCAATCTGCATCTGTATATCCATATAGTCTAACATCTACAACAACATATCTCAGTCCAAGGTTAATAGTCCCATGTAGATATCTCAATACATGCTTGGCAGTGACCCAATGTACATGGTGAGGCTCGGTCATAAACTAGTTTAAAGTGTTAACTGCGAATCATATGTCAAGGCGAGTGTTCGCGAGGAACATTAGAGCGCCAACCAGTTGTCTATACTTAGAGGGGTTTGCTAGGTCTGGTCCGGCAACCTCTCCACATAGCTTCTTAAAATTCATCTCCATAGGTGTAGGGGCAAGGACTTGCATTCTACCACACTAAAACTCTAACAGTTTCACAACATATTTTCCTTATGAAAGGAATATCTCGCCCAACCTTTTCCATACACTTCTAGTCCCAGGAAATAGTGCATCAAACCAAGGTCCTTCATCTCTTCATTCAAAAGCCAACTCCCTCTTACATTCTAGAATGAGAGGGTATGCACCTGTCAAGAATAAGTCATCAACATACAATACCAAAATGGGAGGCATACCTTAGACCACTTTGAAGTACAAGTTTGGATTAGCACTACTCTTGGTGAATCCCAGCTTCATCAAGTAACTGTCGATGCGGGCATACCAAGCACGAGGGGCTTGCTTCAATCCATAGAGAGCTTTCTTCAATCGAAATACATGAGTCTTCATATCATGAACTTCAAATCTTAGAAGTTGTTCAACATACACTTCTTCTTGAAGCAAACCATGTAAGAAAGAAATCTTCACATCCATTTGATGAAGAGTCCATCCCTGATTGGCAGTGAGGGCAACCATCGAACAAATAGTTGTATATCGGGACATAGGAGCAAATATGTCATCATAACCTTCTCCCTTTTTTTTTGGGAGAATCCATGAGCTACAAACCTTGCCTTGTATTTTTCAATGTTTCCATCAAGCCCATGCTTAATCTTATAGAGACATTTGGAGGTCACCACTGATCTACTCTTCAATCTCGACAAAACATCTCATACATCATTTTTCATAATAGATTCAAATTCTTTGGCCATATCATCCTTCCAGACTTGTTCCTTCACAGCTTCTTCAAAGGTATGAGGCTTAGCTTGAATCATATTGCTTCAGCATGGCTCGGGCAGCTTCCACCATGGACTTGTTCTTTCTCTCAGCCACTCCATTTTGTTCAAGATTGTAGGGCACAATAGTCTCCTTAACTCCATCCTTCTTGCGGAAGTCTATAAATTCATTTGAGATGTATTCCCCACTATTGTCAGACCTGAAGATTTGTATTTTCTTCCCTTTATGATTTTCAACCAAAGCCTTGAACTCCTTGAACATTTAGAAGGCCTCATTCTTATGCTTCAAATAATATATCCATGTGTTTCTTGAGAAATTGTCGATGAAGGTGATGTAATAGAGATCGTCACCAAATGAATGTACACGCAGCAAACCACATATATTGGAATGAATGAGATGAAGGATGTCTTTCATTTTATTCTCACTATAAGGGAATGGTCCCCTTGTCTTCTTTCTAGTGGCACACCCAGTGCATACTCCATCATGTTGAGCTTGAATATCGGGGATCCCAAAGACTAACTTCTTCAACTTTGGAAGAGCATCATAATGTAGATGGGCCAGCCTTCGGTGCCATAGCTCGCCTTGATGATTTGTTTCATGGACGATAACTAGAAGAGGTCTTCTAGTGACTCTACAGTGTCCTTCAAATCTAGATCCTTATGTGAAGGCAATTCACATATAGGATCCAATAGGCCAAGTACTTTTCCTTTGATGAATGCAACCCTCATTCCTTTATCCTCCAAAGCAAAAATCGATGCCAAATTCTTCTTCAATCCCGACACATACATCACATCATGAAGCAAAATAGAATCCCCAGAATCCAAATGAAATTTGATAGAACCAAAGCCCTTAACGGGATGAGTGCAGTTGTCTCCAAGGATAATCTTCAAATTGGACTCCCTCTCTACCAAGTTAGAGAGAACCTCCTTATATCCAGAGAAATGATGAGAGACCCCACTATCAACCAACCAACTATACCAAGGATCCGAAGGAGATGAACTAGATAATACGAAAACAAGAATATATTTGGATTGATTAGTAGCATTACTTTCATACCTGGAATTTCTTGACCTCTTTGGGACGATAGTTATCTTAACAATCATTGGGAGGGACCCTTCTTCTTCTTTCATTCCTTCTTTCATCTCTTCTATCATCTCTTCTTTCATATGACCTTTGTTGTTGAAGCCACAGTTATTGTTTTAGGACCTTGAAGAGTTTCTTGCTGGATCATCTCTCTTTTCGAGACAGTGTCAAGCATAGTGACCCTTTTGATGACAATTGTAGCATTCAACATCTCCATCTCGCCTTCCTGAATCCTTGGAATCTCTATTGGTTTGAGGAGGTCTTCTTGATTTAGATGTCTTTCCCTTTCCTTTCTTCACATTCTTCTTCTTCCCTTGAGCAACGAAGGTAGTGGACTCTCCTTCATTTGGCCTTTGAATTCTCCCTCTAGATATCATCAATCTTTCCTCTTGATTGCATAGAACAAGTAGCTCATCAAAAGAAGGGATCATTTTCCTATTGTTGATAGAAGTAATGAACATGTCCCATGGTGAAGGAAGACCACTAAGAGCAGTCATGACCAATTCCCTGTCAAATATAATTTCTTGAGCGGTTTGGAGTTGATCCCTAATTTCAGTGATTCCCATGAAGAATGATTGTATAGTCTCTCCCTTGTGCATCTTAGATTCATTGAGTTAATTTTTCAAATCCATAATATGGCTCAAATTATTCACTTCATACATGCCAACAATCTTATTGTACATTTCTTTAGAGGCATTCAAGAATGAAATATAAACAAGTAGATGATCTCTTAAGGAATCAATAATGAACTTCTTAGCTTTAATCTCACCTTTCTTATACTTGGATTTCGCAGCTTGAGGATCATTTTCTGGTGGTGGTGAAATCTTTCCTTCCACGTATTCCAAGACATCATACTCATCTAAAGCGACATTGATCATGGTCTTCCATGTTGCAAAGCCAGATGAGTCAGCTAGCTTTTCATTGTCCTTGAAATAAGAGGTAGACATTTTTACCAAAAGATTTTCCCCTTTTAAGTAGTTGCTTAGAAGATGGATGCTCTTGCTCTATGTCTCTTGGGTTTTTCTTCACCTCAACTCTGGTACCATGTTAATTTTTCAGCAATTGTTCTATGTTGCAACTATGTCTTCAACAATATCCAATAGCATCCAATTTAATAATTTTCACTTCTTCAATTAACCAATGGCAGTAGAGCAATAGTAGATAGAACAATTATACAAATGCACAATGAAAGACAGTCAAGAGACAAAAGACACAATATTTGGTCAATGACTCTGGAAAAACCCCACTAGGGCGAAAACCCTTTGCAAATCTTCTTCTATTAGATTGTCTTCAAACATTCAGCAGAGCGAGTATATCATCCAAGAGTCAAAGTCAAGCTTTGACTAGCCAATACCCAAAACCAATTTCCATTATTTGATCAAGTCAAAATGCCATGCTATTTGTCAAAGTAGAGACAAGAGAGAGAGAGACAAAAGAGGTCAACTCTTGAGCAATTGTAGATCTGTCCAAGTCAACAGTAGCAAAGTCAGCCCTAACCAATCCATAAAGTCAACAATCAGCTCTATAAAAGAGCTCGACCATAGCAACAATAAATGTGACCTAGAATGTTGGTCAAAGTCAACCCAAAATAGTCCAAAAACAACCAGTCAAACTTGGTCAAAGTCTGCACTTATCTTTGCAATCAACCCTAAATTCAACACTAGTCAAATTGCCTAGATTTCCTCCATCTGTGTGCCCTCCAATGCGGCCTCGAGAAACAAAGATATTCCACCCAAAAGTGCAATCAAAACATGCCAAACACACCCAAGTCAACATTGGTCAATGCACTTCAACAAGTCTGAAATTTGGTCAATCTGAAATAGAAACTTGTCCCTTCACACCTGTGAGAGATTCCCTGCAATTATGACTTGTACGAACCAATTAAATCAGGATAGAGAAGAGATGCGTTGAGTTGATGAGGTGCCAAATGAGGAGGACTCAACATGTATTTATATGCAACTTGAGGGGTGCCATCTTGTCTCCATTTGACCCAAGGCCAACCTTGACAATTTTGTACTTGTAAGGTAGACCTCAAAAATCCACTTCCCCTTATCTGAATTGAGTTCTTCAAAAGTCAAAATTGGTCCTCCCAAAAAGAGGAATCTAGTGTAATGGTTGGAATTTGTCACTGCGCTGCCAAATCAACATGGCCTCTTTCATGGACAGACCTCGGCTTCTTTTCTAGCCCTACTCAGCATCGAGACTTGGCTCCTCTAAGGCTACATCCTTCTAGCCTTTACACACAATGAAATCCTTCTCATTGATATGTCTCATGAGCCTCTCCTTAGGCTCCTTATATACTTTCTCTAGGGTCATTTACGAAACTAATAGAACTTAGGGTTTTAACCTACTGACTCTTACAATAATTAAGTATTTCTCTTTTGGTCCTAAACCCACACTTTGGGTCCAAATCCCCACTTTTGGGTAAATCGCCAAACAAACTACTTTTTGGTAGGTTGTCCTCTCTCGAAAATACCTTCCGAGCTACCCAAAATCTCACAACGAAAACATTACAAAAAATAAGTTGTAGCCCTGTTATCCATGATATAGATAAGAGAGGAGGATAGGAGGAAACCAGGCAAAACTAGGATTTCTAGGGAGAAACATAACGAGAAACACATAAATATCAAAATGGAAAATGTGAGACTAGTACTTGGAGAGGACATGTGTATGGAAAAAATCACTTCCTAAATGGAAAAATCCCTAATACGGCAATTCATGAGGTGAAAATTTCGAAAGGAACATTGATGCATGGATAGAGAGAGCTTGGAATGGAATATTATGGTATACTTTAATGTTTCATATCCTCATTCAGGTTTGGCTTGCATTTGAACTCCATTCTAGGGCATGTGCAAAAAAACACATTAGTGAGGTGGTATTAGGGACTATCCTTACTCTACTTTAAGAAATGAAGATCAAGGTTTGATCCTTGAAACAAACCAATGTATGTGTAACCTGTATGATTGAAAATATCATCTTCACATGGAAGTTTCCTCGAAACCTAAAAAACTAGAGCATTTCACTTAGGTGTACTAAATTGTCATGAGATAATGCATCTATGGAGAGGCTACCCTAGATAGAACACAACATGGATTTGGAATAAATAAGAATGGTTGCTAGCAAATAAGAAAAAATAAGATAAGGTCAACGTCTAACAAAGTACCATAAATAGGTTAATGGGAGTCGAGACTACTAGGTACAATCATGTCAAAAAACTACATATAATCAAAACTAGACTATGTTATAAAAGCCCTTAAGTCTACCGACAATTCTAGTATAATGGAAGAAGTTAAAGTGTCTTTGAACCCTCAAGGGCATAAGATTTCACTATAAAAGTGGTTAAAGGCATGGGAGTTGCAAAAGAACAAAAAAATGGCAATACCAAGAACATGAAACTAGTCAATAGGGTTTAACTCAAGTAGTTGAGAGGAGTGTCATCCTCCCTACCCAAGTTCAATTCCGACAAGTGACAGGTTGAGCCCTTAATGAGTGTATTATTGTAACGTATTGAATCCTTGTCTTTGAACTAGCCTTGAGCCCTAAAGAATCTACAGTTTACCCTAGGTATCATCCTCAAAATGAGAGGAAATGGCTAGCCTTTCTTTGTATTATGTAATGAGGACCCTTGTAACAATAAAGATATTGAAGGCCATTGTGAAAATACCAGTTTCTAGGCTTGGCATCCTTGTGAAGATGTATCCATTTGTCAATTTCCTTGGGCAGAAGAAAAACAAGGAACAAGTTGACAAGAGTCCTAAATGTAGAGGAATGTGGATTAATCATGGCCTAAATATGGACAACCCTGCGTCTTGTAGTGGCATTGCCACACAAAATTTTGGTGATACTAAGAGTATCAATAATTTTGAGGTGTGTGAGGGTGATGTTGATAGTATTTTATATCATCGATGGAAGCACCACAAATTTGGAAAAAGATTTCTTTTATAGGGAGAATTTGTTTATTGCCCCTACGAACAATGCATACAACTCGACGACAGAACTAGCAACATAACTAGTATGACAGAACTCTTTTGATGAAAATTAGTAGCTCGGGGATAAATTTCCTTAAATAAAATTTCATTTCTAAAAATTTTGTGGTGACTTTCTAAAAATAGAAAGTCATGTCTAACATCTCAAGTATGACTTTTCAAAATTAGTAAATTGTCTTACATCAATTGGTAATCAACTACAGTTGATGGAAAATCACTTAATTCATCATTAACCAATCCTAATAGTTCAATCTCGACTTGATATTTTATCATCAATATTATCTATCCCCTTTATGATATTATGATATTATTATCAAAAGGAAATACAAGTCACCTTTCCTACATGACGCTCAATCATGTCATACTTCACACCTCTCTCCTTGATGACACACATGGCACTACATCAATTTTTGTCTCTTAATGGATACATTGCACTCTCTCTTACACTCATTAAAGGCATGGCATGCAAGATTCTCGTTACACTCTCATTAATGCATATGTTACACTCTACTCATTTATGCCATATGTTTCTCTCCTCAATGATGACACTCATTTGTTGCCTCTCCTTAGGGGCATAAGTTACACTTCTCTCAGGCATGCATTGCCTCTCCTTAATGGCATAAGTTACACTTCTCTAAGGCATGTGTTGCCTCTCCTTTATGCCATGAATTCATTGTACCTCCTATATATCTATCACACATCATCTCATCTTATTACACATGCATTGTGAATGAAGAATTCGAATTTGAGAGAGAGAGAGAGAGAGACAGAGAGTTGGAGAGACTTGAAGAAGATTGAGAGAGAGACTTGGAGAATAAGAGCAAGACTTGGTGAGGCAAGATTGCTTCAGTGATTCAGTATTTCAGTGTTCCATTGTTGATTCAGTTAAAGGGAGAAGTCAAGGTTGATTCAGTGTTTACATCTGTTGCTACTACCAGTGATCTTTATGTTGCAACTTGCTCAAATTTGGGTGAACTTATTCATTCTCTTGATCTCTCATTGTACTCTGTACCTCTACTGAACAATTGATATCTAATAGAAGAATAAGGTTGTGTTTTCCCCTTTGAGGGGTCTTACCCTAGTCATTGGACCTAAATCCTCTATGTTTGATTTTGTTCTTGGTTGTCGTCCATTGTGCATATGGTTTATGTTGTTTATGCTATATCTACAATTGCTTAACTAATATTGCAGCAGAAAGAAGTTTTGTAATAAGTAATTGTTGCAGCACAGAAAATCAAAATTTCAACATCCTTGGCCAAATTATGGTAGCCCAGGTCATAATGAAGAGGATGACCATCCTTTCCAAATGGCAGCCTAGATCATTTTCTAGTTTGTTGAATTTGCACACATTAAAAGCCAAAACCTTGAGATTATAGAAAACGTTGAGAGCAGGCAGCCTATAACATGGGAAAAGAATGTTGATAACAATGTTGTTGAAGTAAAACAGGGACAAATTACCAAGGTTGAAAGGGCAAATTTCAACCATAATTATGGGCCACGAAGTAAGCAAATCCCTCATAACTGTGATGAGCACAAAACTGGGGTACAAGATGAGCTCAAAACCACTGAGAAATGTGCTACACATTTGAAGCTTTGCAAAGGATCTAATGACAGCAACCTTGATGGCATCATTGAAAAAGTTTTGTTGCAGGAATATGGTAGTAAGTAATAAGGATTATAACTTCATTCTTGTTGAAATTGAAAAAGTTGAAAAAAGATAATTTTCCCAAGTGGATGGAGAAGAAGATAATGAGATTCATTTGACAAAGCAAGTGCATGGGGCAGATTTTGGGCATCCATTATATTCTAGTCTAAAACTGGAAACCTAATGAGAAATATTTTATAAACATGAAGAACTCATGAGAAATCTTAACCTTAGACAAAGAAATTGTATGAGAACTTAGAATGATGTTGAAATATCATGAGATATTAATTGTAAATTGTAAATTACATGTTAAATGAAAAAAAAACATTTAACACAAAATATATGCAAAAGTAACTATATTCTATGCAAAAACAATAGATCTTACAGCCTACATTCATGAACAAAAAATCGCATTTGAAATGAGGCTTACAAGGGTTTTGCACCAAAAGAGGACTCACTCTACTGTCTGTGAGGACTCACACTCTACCATCTGGCTCTCACACAAAGATATTCAATAGAACTCATCCACATTCATTCTACTGAGAAATCTTGGGGCAGCAAGTGTAGGTGATTTCTCTTACAATGATAACTATTTATGATGTGATTTTACTTCTTTAAATTAGCTTCTTCTTTTTCACTTGATTTTTATTAATGTTTTCTTCATCAAACAACGACCAAATCATAAAGAACAATGAGACAGAGGATTCAAGATATAGGTGATCAGCAAGGGCCAAAACCTCTCCAAGTCTGAGAGGAACAACCACAATAATTCTTCTTATAGAATCTTCAATTGACGAACTCCAAGAACTTCTCCAAGACCAAGTCAACTTGCCTCAAGTCAAATTTAATCCTTTATTGGTTCAACAGAAATCTCTTCTTCAACTTTAACCCTCACTCCTGCAACACAAGTCTGAAATTCTCGGCCTCCTTAACTGCAACTTTCGGCCTCCTGCAATGGACTGTACTTTTCGCACGTGTGGCATGTTGATTTTTGAGTAGCTTGGGAGGTACTCCAAGCCCTAGGGTTTAGGCTTTGGAGGGTGAAGCACCACAAAAGTCATTTGTGGGCTTGGAACCCAAGGTTGGGGTTTTGTACCCAAAGGAGTTGGGCCAAAACCATGAGACATATGGGCATGAGAAAAATTGAGATGATAGAGGATGGTGTGGCGAATCCAACACTTAGAAAATTGTGGCGAATCATATCCCTGGAACTTGAGATATGACTTTTTGAAGTAAATTGTGGGTTAATGTGGCACCAAATGGAGGTCGGCTTGACAATTTGAAGTGCCATAAGTCATGTTTTAACACCACATGGAATTGTATATATGAGTGATGTTTGAGGTCACTTCACATCCCATCCAAGTGCATCAAATCACCTCCATACTTCTCTGAGGCAGCTGCAGATGCAAACTAGGACAAAGTGGGACATTTTCTGTGATTTTGAAGTGTCTTTTGGCTTGGTACAGATCCGAGTTATTGCGGAGAAGTAGTCGCATTACAAAGAGGAGTGATTACTGTTTTGGGTGCAGATTGGTGGGAGAAGACTCTATTTATTATAGTGAGGTAGTGTGGTCATCTTGGAGTGTTGTGAGGACTATTTAAAGTTGTTGTCGGACGCTACAAGCCTAAACAGCAGTTTGGAGGAGAGCAGTGACATTTGGAGAAGGTTGGAAGGCCTGATCTAGGGCTAACCTCTCCCTAGAACACAATGCTTGACCACAGGAGCAGATTGGAGCTAAGTCACAGTTGCTAGAGTGGTTCTGAAGGGAGAATAGAGGGTTGTAGCGATGGGTTATTAGCCCTATCCAGGAGCAGAACGTGCAACAGTGAACAGACCAGCAAACTAAGGTATGTATGGATGGTTGGTTGTTGATTTGATGCAAGGGATGGTGTCCATGTGTGGACAGAATTTGTAGCACCCTGTGGAAGCCATTTGGAGGAATTATCATGCTAGATGAAAGCCTATCATAGTAGCAGATTTCACAGTGGAGAATTGGGCATCATCAGACTGGTGGAGGGCAGCATGTTGGTAGCCCAAAGTAGCCCTTGACAAGCAGTCATAAAGTGACATTGACAGTTGAAGGTTGGGTGAACATTGGAGCCTAATGTGCAGCACCTTGATGGTCGAAAGTGACTACTAGATTGGAAGATTGGAGCTCAGGGATTGGCCAGCCTAGAAGAGTAGATTGGATCAGCCTGTGTTCATTGAAGCAAAAGCGACTTGCAGTAGTGATAGGTGGCAACCCTCCTGGAGACTCTATGTGTTGTCTCTTGATGGACTAAGGGGCAACTAGAGAGCAAAACAGAAGCGAAGGGCCGACAGGACGAGATACAACATAGAGACTGCAGTGAGATTGTCATTGTATCTTGTACCCTTGTGTGGGAGCCCTAGACTATTGTATTATTCAATCGGTTTAATATAACGAAGATTGGGTTGTTGTACATATTTGTACAATATTTTGTAAAAAAGTTATCTATAATTGTGCATGTGTGATTTACTGCTATTTTATATTCCGTTTTGCAATGTAGCTTTTGTTGAGATTCTTGGTTTGGTAGTGTCAGAGATTTTAAAATTCTATCCTAGACCCAAGGTCGTGGAAATTCAACATGGTAGATTTAGGTTAATTTCGATCATTTTCTTCCTTCACTTAACTAGAATTAGTCTTCTTGTGATCTCGACTTAAAAGATAGATCAATTCCTTGTCTTGATTCGGCTCCCTCAAGGTCTGCAATTCAGCCTTTCTGCAATAGGTGGATGCCCTAATCCTTCCTCGGACGTGTGACAAATGCAAGCCCTAAAACAGATGCAAATCTTCAATTTCTTCTGCTGGAGATTATCTCTTCCTTCACTACCCTTTTTCAGTCACTTCTTCTCACTTAGATCGAACTTGATGATGATGAATGAATTGCCTACTTAAGTGAGGTAGAGTCCTATATATAGACTACTCCTCCATGATTTTAGGTTGACTTGAAGTTGTTTCTAGGCTGACTCGATGTTTGAGAAGGCCGAGTTGTTCTTTTGCATTATGACTTGGTCCTTGGAGAGTTCTTTGACTTGACTAGACTTACATAAATCCTTTTACAATATGTAACATGCCCAAATGAGTCTTGTATACATGACAATGACCTTAATGACTTGTAGACTTGATTGATAAGCCCTAAGAGCTCACAATGGGAGCTTGACCTATAAAAATAAATTTCCTTGAGCATAAAACCCATGCCTTGAGATCAATAATAAATTTATTGTTCTCATTACATCAAATACATAAAATCATGATTACATATGTCATTATGAAGACAGAACCTAGTTACATATTTCAACGCTCTCTCTTAACTAGGGAGGTATTCATAATCCATACAAGGCACTTGGACATTCTCAATCTAAAGAATTCTCATAAGAAAAGTCAGATTGGTAACCCATCTATATAGCATCATATCATTTAGCATTGTCACATAACAAGGCCTTGACTAATAACTCTATCTCTCCACAAGATCAAAGCACAATGTTGGTGAGACCAATGATTTATTGACACCTTCATCATTGTCTCTCCAGGACTATTCTTATCTTGGATTTCCAGTCCTCAAAGAATATCGGTCTTCTACAACTACTCTTATCTTGGATGCCCCATGACATCCTCAAAGAGTATCGATGCCAAATGCTTACCCAATCCTCCATTCTTCATGGTTGCTTCTCCCCATAGAAATTTTGATAGATCTTAATCAAATATCATAGTCCTTATGCATTCTTCAATGGTTCTATTATTTCTTTCTGCAACTCCATTCTACTTAGGGTTGTAGGGAACAATGAGCTCCCTCTCAATACCTGCTTCTTTACAATATGTATTCAACTCTTTTGAAGTGTATTCCCCTCCATTCTCAGACCTCAAAGTCTTTATCTTTCTTTTGGTTAAGGTCTCAACTTCGGATCTAAATTCCTTGAACTTTTCAAATACTTCGTCCTTTTTCTTGAGAAGATAGAGCCATGTCTTTCTGGAGTAAAGATGACCTCCAAGAGATTTATTAAACATTGGCCCACCCACATCGAAATGAATGAGATCTAATATCTCCTTAGACCTTGTATCACTTCTTGTAAAAGGTTTCCTAGTATTTTTTCCCAAAAGACATCCCTTGCATACTCCTTCATGATCTTCTTTGATGTTGGGGATGCCTTTTACCATTTGACTAAGAGAGGGTATTATCTTGTAATGAATATGCCCATATCTTCTATGCCAAAGTTTGATAGGGTTGATCTCCATGTGAACTAGGGCTTGAGAAGATGGTGCTATAACTCTATATGGTCTTCCTTCAAAAACTCCAATAACCTTTGCCTTTTCAATAAATGAATCCTTCCCCAAACCATAACTTTACCATCCACAAAAGCAACCCTATCTCCTTTATCTTCTAAACAAGAAATGGAAAGTAAATTATTTTTCAAGCCTGGGGCATAGAGGATGTTGTTGAGGTGTAGTTTTGCTCCACTTTCCAGCGTCAATGATGTAGATCCAAGGCCCTTGACTGCATAAATGTTGTTGTCTCCTAGCTCCACTACATGTGATGATTTAAGTCTACAAAAATAGGAGGACAACATATTAGGACAAACATCAATTCTCCTAGGTTTAAGGAATGGAGCTCATTACTAACATGTGTACAAGGGGGAAGAGTGTTGAATTTTCCTTAGGCCCTCTTACCTACCACTTTGTGGGTGATATCCATAAGAGAATTTTTCTCCTAGATGGTCCTCATCCAGCAACCAGCACCCCCTTGCAACCACCCGATAACTCGATGTCACATTTTCTCCACCACATGAGCCAGCCATGTGGTCCCTCGCCCATTTGTTTTGATCGTATGTTTGAAGGTGGGCCTTCCAACCCTAAAGGTATGGCTTTTCATTTGTAGTTGGGTATTTTTGTTTACTTATCATGGACACTTGTGGGCATGGATTAGTGGGGGCATTTGGTAGAAAGAGTGGACTAGGTTTGTACTCTCGTCTCCTCTACCCACTTTGATGGTTAACCTTGTATCCTAGTCTCTTGGGTTCTCCTTTATTGGTTACTATGTTTTAAGGATGGCACCACATGGGAAACCCTGATTTTGGTGGCGTGGTCCCGCTTCCTAATACCATATACATTACTCCCCTTCCACTCATTACAACGCATTCATCTTTTTCCCATTTAGGTCCACATTTGTCCACCGGGTTCACAAGGGGTTAGTCCCTCCCCCTTGCCCACACCTTAGGTCGGGCCTGAAACGATGCCCCTAAGGTTGATGCAGCAAAAAAGAAAAGAAAAAGCATAATTTGGCCACTCTCAGCAGGAAATGTACCACAAAATGCAAAAGATGGTCGGGACATAAAAATTTAGCGTGTGGACAAAAGCCAAACATTAGCTCTACCCCTCATTTATGGCCATCACCCTGGTTTGTATGGGCCCTAGATGAGCCCCCTCCATCATTAAGGAACCCATGATTGTCCCAAGTTTCAACCCTTGGTGGGAAATGAACTACCCCACTTTAAGGGGGTATCTACTGCTATATCCTACACATCATGCTTTCATTCCCTGGAGCCCCGAGTTGTCATAAAGAAAAATCAATCAATGACAAAAGGCATATGAAGAAGGGTGGAAAAACAAAGGCCCGGATAACTCATGTACCACGATTGCTCCCTCCTACATTCATATGCCATGGCATGTGGCCCAGAGTTTCCCTTTCTTGCCCTACGTTGTTCCACCATCATTTCATATGCCACCTACCACTTGATGGATGTACCATGGATATGTAACTCCCTTTAAAAGTAGAAACCACCTAATAGGGTCCTTGGTTAACCCCCTTATTCAGCTTGGAGACGCCTGTACATGCTAAAGCCCACTATGGAAGGGCATGCCAACATGAAGTGTCCATTTGATTCCATGATTTGTAAGCTCTTTTACTCTATTACTCTAATGATTTGTTGTACTGGAAGGCAAGGGGACACATTGAATCTTATACAGGATTGTAGGTGGGTCTCCATTCTGGGTTTGGTCTCCCTATACGGGGTCCAAGTCCCTCCAGAGGGTCACCATTGGCACTTGTAAGGTGATCGTTGAGAGCCATGGGCCTCCATCATAGCAGAGAGCACTTCATGGATCCCTAGCACCATTCATTGATTGCTCTTGTTCCACCTTGGATGAGGATGATGCACCTTGAAGGCTGGATCACCATGCCCAGTCAACTTCACAGTCATACCATACACTTGGAAAACGCTACAAGGCCCATATGAGGATGTGTCTCACCATGGGAGACAAAGGGAGGACTCATGTCATCATTCTAGCCCTTACAGATGGTTTACAGGCATTGTCGATCCACTTGGAGACCCATGGGGATGTCATTGTGCCCCCACGCCCATTTAAGGACACCACATGTGACTTACTTGGATATCAACGGGCCAACCCCTTAATCACTATGTTTGGAGCCTATTCTCTCACATTGGCACACTTTGGACTCCACTAGGCCTCCTCAAAGACCCAATGACTCATCATGTTTACTATTTTGTCCTCTTGAGAGGCTTATCTTTCTATTTTGGAGCTATCTTGGTGGGCTTGTCACCAACTCATGTCATTATTGTACATTATTTTATTATCTGGGGCTCAATTAGACCAATTAGGCTATTTGAACCCCCTATTGGATTGTATAAATAGATGAGGGGCTCTTAAAGCCTTGAATAATTGATATATTGCATGTGTTGTCATTGAGAGGGAGGGTGAATGTTCCTAGATGCGCCCTAATAGGTTAAAAAGCCTTGAAACTTCATCTCTTTTGCAAGCCTAAGTATAAATCTCTAATGATCTAGTTGTTGCACTTGGAAGGGCTAGTAAAGGTCAATTAGGGCTCCTTAGCATATGAAAATTCACGATCTAAGTGTATCTTGACTCCATTAGCCCAAAGAGACAAGGCATTGATCCTTGCTTTCCTTTAGTGATCAAAATAATCGTTCTTTTCTTCCCTTCTCCCAATTCTAGGCCTAACCCTAGAAGGCCTCCTAGCGCATCACATGAAATCTTTTGCAGGCATCCAAAATCCTTGAAATTTGGTCCACAACAACGTTGGGGATTTCTCAAGGGGTCCTCCAAATTTGAGCTCAAGGATCATTCCTCTCCCTAGGTTGCTTTGGGTTAGTATCCATTTGCATCATTGCATTTGAATTTCAAAAGAAAATTACTCATTTGATCCTATTCTCCTCCCAAACCTAGTCAAGCCCCTCTAGTGTTGATCAACTCCACACCCTTGACCTAGTTTGGGCCCACTTGGGTTCTTTGTGGTCTCGCAACTTTGTTACTCAAATTCCACAAGGATTACATAGAAACCATTATTTCTTTAGGATTCTTATGCCTAGGATACCCCTTGCTAAGTGTTAACCCACAAACCTAGGTCTAAGTGTCCTCATAGCTCTTCTAAGAGAGCCATCTATCTTGCTTGCATAGCAAGCAAGCCCAATATCTGAGCCTCTCTTGTGAATAGGCTTTAGGAATCACCTCTCATCCCATCATTGATCTATTATTCCTAGTGATTCCTCTCATACCAGGACTCCTCCCATCAATGAAAGTTTGTAAAGAGCAAGGAGTTTTAGTTGAGGTGACAATGCGCTATTGCTCCATTGTTGCCACTTGACCTAGTAGTTGCTCTATCGAATCCCCTCCTAGGACCCCTGCTAGTTTGAGCGGTAACAGGCCCTAGGAGGCTAATCACACACTCAAACACACTGAGAACCCACACTTTCTAGCACTTTGCACAACAAAAAACTTCAACAGTGAAATCAATTTAGTACACAGATATTTGAGCCCAAAACGCGAATATTTTTTTAATCCATCAATAAAAGAATCACAGGGCTTTTGTACCAGGAATCATGGCCCTCAATTACTAGTACAACTAGTATACATAATATAGAAAAGCATAGGGCTTGAAATTTGTTGCTTCAGATCTACAATCTACCCACAAAACATACAAGGATAAAAATATGACTTGCTAGAGAAGCCCTTCTCCTTCAGCCCTTTCAGTCCACATTACCCTCTATCACACAGAGTTGCTCACAGTGGCTTGATCCATCAGATGCACTACATATCAGCCCATAATATATCTATTACTCATAGTGGATTGCCCTTCAAATCACTGTATAATACCTCTCCAACAATCACCGTACTCACAATAAATATTGTCCATCAACCCACTGCATACTAGCCCTCGAAATACACTTTGTTCACGACTTCATTTGTGAACAGACTATAGGACAAGCTCAACATCCTTCTAAACTTCTCCTGGTAACATTCTTAGACCTAGGCTAAACCCTTCTACCCATAGATCTCTTGCTACCCATTAATGTCTTCCACAACTAGCATTGATGAGAGTTTTGAGAGACCTCATATGTTGGCAATCTCACAAGTCTTTTTAGGAGGCTCCTCAACAAGACTAGCACATTACAAATCTCAACGAACTTTGTCCTTGCCCTTGTTCTCACTGTAGTACACCTTTGCCACTCTTGGATTCCACCCACTTTGTTCGGCCTTCAAGTATGGGCCTCAACCTTAACAAATTTACCACTGTTTAGGCAGTGAGTAGACTTTTCTTAGATTGTTAAGGTCTCGCCTTTACTTTTGGGCTCCATTGTATTCCTAATCAAGCCCTTTACTACCCTTCACACCATGACCCTATTCTTACCAGTTGTAGCTCCTCAAATTTGTCCTTCAAACCTTTTGTTCCAACCCTTAGCAGACTTTCCAATTCCACTCGGCCTTCTCCCTATAGTCTCTTAGGTCCTCGGCTTAACCAACAAACCCCTCTTTCCAGCCCTCAGCACCTCATCTAGGTCTCAGCCTACAAATCTGTGACTTGTAGGTCTCATCCCTTCATTTACTGCCTCGAACCAAGTATCTTGTCATCTGCAGTTAAACCTTTTTTCCCCTTTCTGCTAGAAGACAGACCCTTTGTAGGTTGCGGCTAGGATCTTAATCTCTGTTATGGCCTATCTTAGCTTTCAGCCACGGATACACCTTCCCTTGCACAGAAGATACATGGTCCCTACAACATAAACCCTAGACTTCTTTTCCAACCCTACTCGGCCTCTAGACTTGGCTCCTCTAGGGCTACATCCTTCTAAATTCACGCACAATGAAGTCCTTTTCATTGATGTGTCCCATGAACCTCTCCTTAGGCTCCTTATATACTTTTCTCTAGGGTCATTTAAGAAACCACTAAAACTTAGGGTTTTAACTTAGGGTTTTAATTATTTCTTTTGATCCTAAACCCACACTTTGGGTCCAAAACCAAACACTTTTGGGTAAATCGCCCAACAAACTACTTTTTGGTGCGTTGTCCTCTCTCGGAAATACCTTCCAAGCTACCCAAAATCTAACTCTCCCTCTTGGTGAGGAAGGTATTTCCTTCACGCTTCCAGCTCCATAACTTTCCTTGCATGCTCATTATCGTCCTCGCATGAGTAATGGCTTTCCTTGTGTAGTCATATATTGCCCCATATGTCCTACGACTTCTCTGTACTTTGTCAATATTTGTCTTGCATGGTGCATGAATGTTCTCGCATGCAACATGACTTTTCTAGCGTGATCCATGTCATTCATTGTAGGATCTACAACTTTCCTTGAACCACCATGAATGTTCTCTCATTGTTCGTGATTGTCCTTGCATGGGCTGAAAACTCCTTTATTTTGATAGAACTTGAAGATTGAAACTTCCATAGGGTAGTTGACAATCCTTTGCAAATTGTCCTCCCTCTAAAGCTAGACTCCCTCTAAGTCTACACAACATTCACTAGAACACTATGATTCCTATGCACACTCGTATTCATGTGCTCTTCAAAGTGGCTCTGATACCATGTTGAATTTTCCTTAGGCCCTAGATCTAGTATGAGGCTAAACACGCACACAAACACACTGGGAACCACAACTTTCTAGCACTTTGCACAACGAAAAATCTTTGGCAATGAAATCAATTTAGTACACAAAGATTTGAGCCCAAAACGCGATTATCTCTGAATCTAGACTCCCTCTGAGTCTACACAACCTTCAATAGAACATTATGCTTCCTATGCACACTCAGATTCACGTGCTCTTCAAAGTGGCTCTGATACCATGTTGAATTTTCTTTAGGCCCTAGATCTAGTCTGAGGCTAATCACGCACACAAACACACTAGGAACCCACAACTTTCTAGCACTTTGCACAATGAAAAATATTTAGCAATGAAATCAATTTAGTACACAGAGATTGGAGCCCAAAGCTCGATTATTTTATTTATCCATCAATAAAAGAATCATGGGGCTCTCGTACCAAGGATCATGGCCTTCGATCACTAGTACAGCTAGTATACATAGTATACGCAAACATAGGGCTTGTGATATGTTGCTTCAGATCTACAATCTGCCCACAAAACATACAAGGATAAACAATTTGACTTGTTGGAGAATCCCTCTCCTTCAGCCCTTTCAGTCCACATTGCCCTCTGTCACACGCAGCTGCTCACAGTGGCTTGATCCATCAAATTCACTACATATCATCCCATACTATCTCTACTACTCAGTGGATCTGCCCTTCAAATCACTGTATATTATCCCTCCAACAATCAGCTTACTCAGTAGATATTATCCATCAACCCATTACATTCTAGTCCTCAAAATGCGCTATATGTCCACAACTTCATTTGTCAAGAGACTTTAGGACAAACTCAACATCCTTCTGAACTTCTCCTGGCAGCATTCTTATACCTAAGCTAAACCCTTTTGCCCATAGATCTCTTGCTACCCATTAATGTCTACCACAACTGGCACTGATCAGACTTTTGAGAGACCTCATAGGCTAGCAATCTCACATGCCTCTTTGGCAAGCTCCTCAACAAGACTAGCACATAACAAATCCTAATGAACTTTGTCCTTGCCCTTGTTCTCACTATAGTCCACCTTTACAACTCTTAGATTGCACCCACTTCGTTCGGTCTTCGCAAATCTATCACTATTTCGGCTCTAAGTAGACTTTTCTTAGATTGTTCATGCCTTGTCTTTACTTCTGGACTTCGTTGTGAAAATTCCTGAATCTAACACATCAAAAACCCCTACTGCATTTTCTGGTTTACTATCTCCCACTTGTTCTTTGCATTAACAAGTTATTTAAATGCATAAATATTGACATCAATCTCGACATCCTTCTCCGCCTTTGTTGGAGTTGCCTTAGAGTCGAAAGCTTCTCCCTTGCCTTTCTTCCTGGGGCACTGAGATGCATAATGTCCCAGCTTCGCATTGTTAAAGCACTTGACCTTTGAGAGGTCCTTCTTCTTCCTCTTCCCTTGTTGTCCCGCAGATGCTAAAGTCGCATCCTCCTCCTCCTCTTTCTTGACTCGAACTCCCTTAACACTACTCCCTGCCTTGGTCAACCTCCTGATCTCCTCCTGTTGTAGAGCTACCCACATCTCTTCCCAACTGGGGAGCCCAAAATGCTTTGGACAAACGTCTCCCAGTCCTCAGAGACTACATTCAGAGCAGTCCTGACCATAAACTCTGGATCCGGTGTAGACCCCACGAAAGTAAGTTGGTCGTGAATTCCTTGCAACCTGAGGAGGAAGTGATCTATCTCCTCTCCTTTCTGCATCTGATATGACCTCAGCTGATTCTCTAATAACATATTCCGCTGCACAAAAGAGCCCTGGTATAAGGTGGTCAGCGTCTGCCACATCTCATTTGTTGTGGTCTTCTCAACAATATGTGGTATGACATGATCCTTGACCCCATCTAGGATCATTCATTTCGCTTTCGCCATGGCCTCCCATACATCTCATTTGCATTAGGGTCAACTGGGACAGCTACGGTTTTCAAGGCATAGTCCTTGATGCGATGTTTATCTAGGATTGCCATGATCCTAGCCTTCCAGATGACAAAATTGGAAGCCCCGTACGATCTATCCTTATCTCTTAATCCGTTCACTGCCATCTCTGCTCCTCTTCTAGACTCCCTCTGAGTCTCAACTTCCCTCCTGGAAATCCTCTTGCCAACTGTCGAATCACTCATCTCCAATCCCCCTTTGTTGTTGCAACTCGGATCTGGATTTCTTGGCTAGAAATCCGTCAAGGTAGTGCTTCCCTCTACCTCGGTTTCGTCTCCTTAGACACCGTTCTGCACAGACAAAAACAGCGTCCCACCAACGCCTCAAATCACAATCTGCACAACTCCCTTAGCTCCAACAACTGAAGAATTTGAGCCCTTATGGCTCTACGCAATCACAACGAGAACAAGATCAACTCCTCCTGGCCTCAGCGTCGATCCTTCCTGGCTGAGAAAGATGATCAGGCACTGCGTAGGCCTGATCTGCACCCCCTCTGCCTCTACGTTGGCCTGGACTGCTAACGCAACTACTGCTTGGGCTCCTCCCAACTATTCCATCTTCCCTCCTGGTTCAGAATGCTAGCGCAGGCTCTGCATGAGCCTCTGCGTCACCCTTTTTACACTCCGTCACTCCTCTTGCCTCCTCAACTCTGGAACAGCGTTGTCTCTCGAGACAGCTGCTTCTCTGCTGCAAATTTTCAGATTTCTTCTGTTGGTGTCTTCAATCCCCCTTGATTTGCAATCGCTCTAATACCATGTGAAAATTCCTAAATCTAACACATCAGAGACCCCTACTGCACTTCCTGGTTTACTATCTCCTACTTGTTCTTTGCATTAACAAGTTATTTAAATGCATAAATATCGAAGTAAACACAAATGCAACCTTCACAAATATACAAATCAACAACTGAAATAAACCTAGACAACACAAGGGACACCGTTACTTTCGGACAATCATCCCCGGAAAAACCCAATGCGGGAAAACCGGTGCAACATATAGAAAAATTTATTATTAAGCAAATTTTGAATACTAGGGTGCCAGAAATGGTTTACCCTGTTAGCGCTTGAAATTTCACCTAGGCTGAGATAGACAAATCTCAAGGCTACATCAAACCATTCAGCCTCGTAGCTAGCCCTACGAGGCAGGAGAAGGCTCTCTCCGGTCAAACTCGGTAGATCTTTCAATAGGATGAGCTGACCCAATTAGGAACACTGATATTAGGCTAGTAAACTGATAAAGAGGGTTGATTTAAAATTTTTGGGGTTTTTGGTGGCAATTGGAGGGAGTGCAATTCAAGGTGCGGGGATTGAGCTCAGTTTTTGCAGGGGGGGTCTTTGGGGCAAGGTAGGAGTTTGTGCTGATGCCTTTAGCTGAAATGGATGATCAAGGAAGAAAGGAGAAAAGCTAAAGAGGGCAAACAATGACTTTGAATCCTCTCTAGACAGTGGAAAACATAAACCTTAAACAAATTTAAAAGCTGAGCATGGCATGCATGAATTCAAACTTTATCACTTCATTTGTTTAATAAGCGGCAGTAAAGAAAGAGATGGAACACATAAACACACTTACAATTACAATAAGAGAACACACCATCAACACAAGAGTCCACAAGAATCCCAATGATGTCTGCAAAACCCTGGTCTTCCTTTTCCTCAAATTGCAGAGATACAAGTAAAATATACAATAGGAGCTTCTCCCTCAAGAGTCCAACCATGGAAATGAGTAAGAGAAGGCATAATATAGAAGATCTAACTCCTTTCCCCACCTCTAGGGGTCGAGCTCAGCTTCCTAGGAGCTGTTTCAAATAATTCTAAACTAATCACTAGATAATAGGCAGTCAAAACAACTT